>BGPR01003147.1:15840-34368 GCA_013235015.1 Araneus ventricosus | reverse complement strand
TAGAACGGTACCTATTCACCGTTAAATTAAATTGTGAAAACATTAAATTGTCTTTGAATATATTTTTCAAACACTTCATTCTTTCTCAAGACTACTTATTGATTAGATAATCAGAAATTTCGTTACTAATGCACTATCAATGTTTATTATAACAATAAAGGATATCTCTTTCGCTGTCTTTTCGTATGGTTCAGCTTCTCTTTAATATAAAAGCCAGGCTTTGAATAAATAAGTATCGTGTTCCTTACCTTATACCCACGTTTCGCCGAGTTCCTTTGAGTAAATTATATAATTGTTCTGTAATATTTTTTTAATAGGCTGATTTTGTACACATTTGAAATTCTTCAACTTTTAACTGAACAGCAACTGATTCAATACGAGCAAAAAAATCATTCAAAAATTTAGGCTCAGAGTTAAATAGTGCCAGTAGTCGCGAATTAAGAAAAGTGTGAAAGTCGGTTAATGTACATAGTCAATCGAGACAAAAAAGAACTATTTATCATTCCTCTCCAGTTGTGCTCTAGCTTCCGATTCTTTCTGTACGTATTAAACCCTGCATAGCATTTCGACGATCCTCCCGCTTCAGTGCCTGTTGTTTTTCAATACGTGGAAAGTCATCGATTCAACGAATAGAAGAAAATACCGAGAACTGAAGTAAAATATCGAACACGCACAGCGGGGAGCGTCAAATAAAAATTTCACAAATTTGTTGTACTTTCTGCTTATTTCAGGCGTCTGGCTTAAAGACGCGTCTTCTATAGTATTTCTGAAACAAAGACGCAGAAGCAAAAAAATATCTCACCTTTTTAATTGTGTCTATCAGGAACGCGTCACGAGGCCATCATGGAACATGCAGGGGAGTCTGCACGCAAATGCACAAACAGCCAGGCTCCTGAAGCTCACCTTTTTTTTCCGCGAAAACGGTGAAGAGGATGTCTTAATTATGCCGACGCCCGGTGCCGACACATGCTGATCACGTGAAAAGAAACTGACAGGCTCGTGTGCTTTAAGTTAGAGGTTATCACCCTCATATACCGTTATTGTTCTGTAAAAGCGATGAAAATCGCCTGTTTCATTTTGAAGAGGTACGCATGCCTGCCTTTGCGCAGATATGTTGTGCCCTTTTTTGTTGGCTTAGTCAAAGAAATATTTCACCGGTGAAAATAATAACTTTTCATTATCGTAATATACCTCAATATTTGTGTCCCCCTTTTCAGACATTTATCGCTGCAAGATATTATCAGTTCTTTTAAATTTACCGGTTTTACCGCACGGAAGTCGCTGAGATGGTTGATGGTTACGAAGAATATTTCTGGTTGGTAATTACTGCTGATGCGATAAAGGCATGACAGACATCAACCATTAATGATGCGAGCGCTGGTTCGCAGCAAAGGCGTCATGCCGCACGCATAGCGATGTTGAGCGCATAAAATCCCCACTGCATACGAAGTCGCTTCGATAATTCCTGCACAACAACCGTTATACATAATTTCAAATGCCATGTTAAAGTTTCTGTTGATAACGATAACAACAGTTCTGTGAGCTGAACCGAGGCCTAATAATAATTATTAAATAAACATACATTTTCCTGAACTTATTAGCATCATTAAAACACTGTGCCGCGAAGATTGATCGCTTCTTTCGCGATGGTCCAGGTTTCCGTTAGCCCAGAGTTGCCGTAGTTTCCTCAAACAGATAAAATTGTCCGGGTGTTCGTGCGTAAGTTCTTGTTACAGTGGAAAGAAAATCACCTATTTGTGTTATTATTCTTTTTGAATATCGTTCATCTCCACTTTTGATGCTTCATCATAGTCACGGTCGATAGTTGCGATTGTTAAATCGCGGGCTCACTGCTTCAAACAGCACGTATTTATTTGCCACGCGGTCAATGTGGCCGTCTCGGGTACCCGCATAAGTTTCGCGTATATTGATGTCGAATGTGTCAAACCGCAGTTTCGTTAATCGCAATATTGCTATAAGAAACAAATAGGGTAAATGCTCCATGCTTTTGAGTGGGTGCCTGCCGAAAATATTGAGTTTATTTAAACAGAAAGCCGTGCGCAAAACCAAAGGAAATAATGGGATGAAGAGATACATTAATGCAGTGTTTACAGGCCAATTATTTGTCATTCGTGGAAGCTTCGTTGAATTTGCGCGTTAACGGCTGAGTCGTCCGTACAAATAGTTCATGCCTTCCATGTTTTTATAATTTTGTTGCCTTTTTGTAATTGACTTAATAGATTGGTCATTGGCAGTCAGGTTTTAACATAATATGATAAAATGTGTACCGCTATTATTGCTTTGCAGCCACGGTCATCTGCAACCACGCTCCTCAAACGCATCACTAAAGCTGCAAAGAAGGATAAAGCTTTGATTTCAAAATAACGTACCCACATTGTTCACCAATAAGTAGATTGCTCTACTGGGGATGCTCTCGATTTCTTGAAAACACCTTTAACTGCCTAAACCAGAATTGAGGAAATATAGTTCGATAAACTGAAATAGCGACTTCTTGACCAACATTTAGCCTTTTCAACGGAGGCTTTCGTCTTCTCACTATACCGTCACTATCATTCATTCCTCTCAACAAGTTGCAAAGCTTCTCGTTAAGAAATGAAGTCAACATTCGGTACTGAGATGAAAAGAACCGAAATTACAGTTCAAATTTAGAAGGAAATGCCAGCTATCTCTCACAACATAAAGCACGATCCGTTACACAAGAGCATCGACAAGACCAATGAAATGTCATTACTGAAGCACGACGAAATAGTTATCGTACTGGACAGATAAGCTTCAATGCCGCGAGTGGACTAACATTTCGAGACGACACGCGTGCTGAAATTTCAGCGCCATTTTGGTATTCAAACAAGCCGGGTGATACGCGAATTATACTAACATGTTTCTCTTTTGAAACGACAACCGTCTCAACCTTTTCATATTATAAATTAAACCAAATAAAGCTGGAGGAGCATGGGGATTTTCGGGAGTTACTTCAACTTCAGTGTTACGCGATTTTAAATAATGAAAGTTTATATCGATGTTTGGTGTTTGAATCCAGATAGATTGAGAAAATATGAAAGTGGTTCGGTCGAAAACGCCCTGAAATTGAGAAGCCTAAAAAATATCTACAGCGTCCCTCGAACAGCAAAATTTTTTTGGCAGCAGATCGCAAAATTTCTTAGCATTACTTTCTCCCCTCATAATGCGAGTCGCCAGAGTAATTATTAAATACCATTCAGTTATTAGTACCTGTCACATATGTTAATGTAATATTCATTTATTACCTCGGTTGTAATTGTTGTTACGAATTTTAACAGCAAATTTAAAGCAACAGAAGCCGATTTCATTTGTTCAGCCCAGTTGGTCTCGCCTTCATTTCTGCTCTCTGATCTGGTCGACTAAATATGAACAAAGTCTCCGCGGTTTGCACGTCAAAAATTTCGAAACATCAGAACATAGAATCACAAGAAATCCCGAGTTGTTATATTCTTCGGAAATCAGGAATTATCAAAAAATTGGTATTACAGAACGAAATTAGACTGAGCAAATTCGTTGAATTTTAGGTTCGATGATTGTCATTTCAAGAGTTGGTCGCTGAGAATTGAAGACCGTCACTGTGAGCGCTCCGACGTCAAATAGCCGCAGAAGTTCTGCCTGTGAATGGCAGAACGGTCAACAGCGAATTACTTGCGCTTGCAGAGACGAATCATCAGAATGCGTATCTAAGATAAGAACGTTGTATACGTCACTTGTTAGAACCATTTCGAAAGAAATTAAAAATGCTGGCGGGGAAAATGGCGCAAATGAACAAGTATGCCAAAGATGCCTTTTTAAAATATCATTCTTAAACAACGCGGTTCTTAACCCATACCAGTTATTTCGAAAGCTTTTTTATACTGTGCTTTTTCGCACACACAGCAATGATTACAGAATAATGGTGCAATTCCGTTAAAGATCTATTCACATCTATGCGCAGTAAATAATGCAGAAATGCTTACTATGAAGACGCTAAATAAAAAAGAACAATTTGCGCAAAGTCAAAAAAGGAAATTTCTGAGACGAACAATACGATTTCAAATAAAGCCTGGTCGTTCACCGTTCAATTTCGCAGAACTCAACAGGATGATTTTCGAAAGGACGTAATTGAAATATCCTAGAATATTATTATAGCCCTACCTCGGGGCCGATGGAGAGGAAATCAAATAAAGTCTTCAAACGACAGCCAGCCAGAGTTTAGTGTGTAGAGCAGCAAGATCTCGTTATTTGGGGAAGGAATATTCACGTCATCCTCTCCACACCCAGCGTCTATCACCAAGTCGAAAGAAATTGCCTTCTCATTAAATGTCATGCCGGGCACCGAGGTCAGCAGACATACTGAATAACCCGCAATCATTCTTTCAGTGTTCTGTAAAAGTAATTATTTCAGCTAATTTGCTGTTTCATTCATAACTTCAGTTTTGACGATAGTTGAATGGTTTTGTTTGAGAAAGAGAAAATGAACATCTCTCGCGTCGTCACCACTATTTCTTACGGCAAGTTCAAGTGGTCGTACCATTTATTTATTTTGTTGTTTTATTCAAAAGAAAACTGATTAAAAAAGTTATTTCAAGCGACACGAAATATTTAAGCCTCTAGACAGGCAGGTTTGGTTCCGCAATATTAAGTTGTGCAGATCAAACTTTCAAAGAGAGATCAACAGCCTTTTGACATCAGAATGCAGACGTTCTGTCGAAGCCATTTATTGTTGTTTTGTCCTTGATTTTCTTCAGCCGATCAGAGCCAGTAATATATTAATGTCGTTGTTATTATCGTTCATTATTAATTATTTTCCGTCTGCCAGTCATCTTTACCGTAAATTTTACTACAGGCAAGCTTTAAATATGTCAACTACAACTTTTTTTTTTCTTCCTCTCGATCTTCTGAATACAGCTCCGATTTGTCAAGCTCTTCTGTCTTCTCAGCTCATTTCATCTCACTTTCTCTGAGTTTATAGCCGACCAGACCAGTTTGGGTATAAAGCCATCACTATATCGGCATTATTAATTAATCAAATGTTTGTCTTCAAATGTAAATATTGCATTTCATAGTGAAAGAAGTCATGCTACGCAAGAAACATCGTCTAGCGGTTCTGCTGTCAATTGTTCTTCTTCAGATTTTCTCAATATTTCGTAAGGCCGACCTAAAATATTTCTCTTGGTACCCACGAATACCAGGATTAATAAAGCTTCAATATTACGTTCATTTTCTTTTTACTATGGAGCGCGCGATGTTTGTGAAATACCCAGTCGCCCTGAATTAGTCTTGGTGTTCAAAATTCCCCGTCGTCATCAACTCCAAATTGCAAAAGCCAAATAATTTATATAGAATGCGAATGAAAGGTTGTTTCTTGATATTGAAGTTGATGAAAACTGACAATCTGTACTATTGATATACTGAGTGATATATATTTAGAACATACTATTGTAGTACCGTCATCGAAACAGTTAAGAATGTATTCACCCGGCATCATGTTAGAACTTGAACCATACCTCTACGTCATGCTGGTCATGAAATTCAGCAAACAAAATCGCGCGGTTCTTGCAAGGGCACAAAAATGTCGATATAATCTGCTGGTGTCTATCTAACAAGGAAACATTTTGTTTCGATTTTCAGCATTCATCACATTGCGTTGCTGGAATTTTAAGTTTGAGTACTTTCGTCTGTACTGCCGAAAGCTGATGCACAGCCTGTACAAGCATTGTTTTAGTCTTCTTTCCTTTATCAACGCCCTCATTTAAACGCATCATTTGGTAGTTTCTGTCAAAAGTTAATTGTACCAAACATAAATTTTGCAGCTGCACAATCAACATAAAACAATTTGGTGCGTAGCAGAAAGTAAGACGGCAACCTGAAATAAAGTTATCATTTTTTTGCATCAGACATTTCTGCTACTTGTGTCATACCATACCACTGGCAGCACATTAAAACGTCGTGTCAATCTTCCCATGGTTTTAAAAGAAGATGGCTTTCATAAAAGAATGTCGACATTACGTCATATATCATTAGCGTTAACCAGTCCGTGCGATCGGCGCGTAGCGCGGGGTGATGTCAACGAGCCTGAAACGTCATCAAGGAAAGCCTGTGGAAGCCGCCATGTTTGCGATCGGCAAGAGACGTCCGCGAGCGTTTAATACGATTAAGCCATAAATATCGTGCTTAAAGTTTAAAGGGTGGAAGCCACCGTCGTTGAACAGATTTCTTTCAGAGATGAGTCTGACAGACGCATGACAGGGCTGCTCTGTCATAATATGCTGAATAGATAGAGCAATTGGAGATCAATAAAGCGAGGCGAGGTTCCTTTCTTTGTCGGCAAGTCGGGCAGGGTAGCAAAACCACGTAGCCCGATAAAAATAAACATGCCGCGGCATTTTTTTTCCGTTAAAACGGGCCGTCAAGAAAACATGCAGTACCACTGGAAAGAGCCTGAACTTAAACCCTCGAGGCCAGCATGAATTATCGCATTTTTATATTAAAACACCTAAACATTCATTTCTTTAGGCCATCAAAGTTCACGCCTGAGACGAAAGACGTTCTTTCTTTCAAAACAGAAAAGATCATTGCTGGCCAATAGTTAAAATATTAAAATCGTAATATCATACTATAATGTAATCGTTGTTTGCCTTCAATCGTTAAATATTAGACCCGTTTCGATGAATTCGACGATGTTGAACTCAAGTTCGAAAACATTTTGTCAAACAGTGCAGAAAATAATTGCACGTTGGCGATAATACGGATTGAAGTCAAAATACATTTGTGCTCTGGTTCAAATTATGTTCTGCTGGCCCGAAAGAATGGAGTTAATTTGATTTTCTTTGCGTCAATGACATGTAGCAAAACGCGCCGGCAAACGCAAAATATTTTAACATTACCGCTATTGCCATGGAAATGTTAAAACGATATTTACCAGAGTTACTGGTGGCCGGTATCAATAAAAAATTGCGTTGGAAAACAAAAAAAATACATTCACCGGTCACCGAATAACACTTTCGAATTTCAATAAAGCGTGTCAACCGTTTGGCAGTCGCCCGTTAGAAAGTCGTACTGAAGCGAAAGACAGTATAAAATCGTCAGCGGAAAGATTTTGAAAGAGTTTCACGATTTGGGCCCAGTAGTCGCCTGTTCAACATTACACAACTATCTTTGTCACGTTGTTATTCGCCGCTGCTGTGAGACATGAGTACTTCGCCGGGTTAGCAGTTTCAACTCCATGGGCTTAACGTGTTCATATCGTCCTCACCTTACCTTCAATCATTTATTTCGATGATGTGCTCCCGCAGACTTGCGACATATTATACGATCGGCCTTTAAAAGTCTTCTTCAAACAGTTGATGCTGGTGATAAAAAAATACAGTATTATCTGCACAACGACAGCATCTTCGCCCATTTTCTTTATCGGGAAGCAATTAATAAATCTGGCCAAATACCAAAAAATTTTAGTAGGAACATCCAGTGTCAAGAGTCCACGCCGTAGTTGCGCTTCATACGAAATTGCTCCTCAATTGGCGACATTCAAGTTTCAACATTTACTACATGCTAAAGAAAAAGAATGTATTCGAAGAATATCATCCGCCAGTAGTAATGATCTTTACCGTTGATACCAAACGGCCCATCAATACTGTCGTGCCGTCCGAAAGTACTCAGAGTTACTGGTGAGTAATGCACCTTCTTAGTTATGTCTGGAACCGTTGATGTAAAATCGATGGGTTAAGTTCATAATACTTAAGAATCGTTGTGGCCTCTTTCAACATACCACTCATGTCGATACATCAACTAATGCCTATCACTACCTAAACATATCTTAAAATCTAAATTAAACAGCATCATTCAACTGCCGCGTTACTTCCTTAAAATTACTTCCAGGACGTCTTCTGAAGTCAGTTACCGGTGAAAATAATATTTTTAGTAGTGCCTTTTGTCGCGATATAATGTCTCAAAGTTATAAAACGACCACTGAAAGTATTTTGGTCATCTTAAAATGATTTAAAATTACGTAATATTTTATGATTGATATCTAAAAAGACAAAAATAATAGGCTAATTTGAATGGTGCAAAATAGTCGATTCGCACAATGCTGTTAGTTCTTCAGTCATTGGATGTAATTTAAATAATTTTAAAAAATAAATTTTCGAGTACATTTCTTTGCACTAAGAATTAAAGTATTTTTCCACTTCTAAGTCTACCAGTTTTTATATCAATTTTTTCATTGCACGGCAGGAAAGTGAAGTTTTAATATTCCACACGCCTTCTTATAAGCTCGTTGAATTTTTAAAATACAAAACAAAAAAAAAATGAAAATGAAACAGAAAATGCGACAATAAAAATGTGAAGGGAAAAACAAAATAAAACCGCAAAATTTTTATGAAAATTACACAAAGTATTAAGATTTTGGTTAGTGCATATGCCAATACCCATTTACTAAGTTTACAAAACCTTTCTTTACCACTACTGTTTATAAGAAAGATTTTATGCCTTCTTTTCATACCTGCCTAAAAGACTTTCAGAATACCAAAGCTTATTTCAATATTTCCGAATAGTCACCTTAGAGGAAATTATTAAAATTGATTCGCTTTTCCTAGTGGTATTCAGTATTCTGATAATGGATTCTTTTCATCGTTGCTGTTATTATTTTGTATTTAAATTTTCTATTTTAAATTCTTTATTAATGTCATATTCTTCAATATTACATTTCATAGCCATTTAAAAAAAAAAAATCTGCTTTTGTGATTATCGTTTTCACGACAACTTCCGTCTTACACCGGTTACTCTTCATATTTTCGATGTCGGTGTCAACCTTAGATAAGATATGATATATAGTTTTATTTGATGTATAATATAGTTTGAGAGTTTTATAGAAGAACTTGAAGCTGAAAAGGCTTAACAGCTTACGACATTATTTTCGATGATATTCTTGTACATTTTACGTTTTTTCATTGAATATCTAAACTATATTTTTTGAGAATTACAAAAAACTGTGGGTAAATAAAATTTTGGAGATTTAATAAATGAAAGACTATGAGGGTAGAAACATTTAAATATATTTTTATTCAGAAAGTATATGTTCTTATTCATATGAAACTCATAGATATGTTGCATAATAAAAAATATATATATCCTTAAATATCTTTTATCTAAGTGACAAATCCAGACTTATCCAGAAAATATGAGAAATCTTTATGCCAGTGTAAGTAGCAATTGGACAGAGTTTGATGAGTATAGAACTGACAATGCCAAAATAATTTTTTAAATAAAAATGAAGCAAATATTAAAATAATTAGAAAGATATGAACTTAATAAAGGAATTTTTAATGAAAGAGTTTAAAATACAAAAATAATAACAACAACGATAAGAAGGTAAGAATCGGTGATTATATAGAGGCCATGACGATTCAAAGACTAGAATAGGTTCTGTAGAGAAAAAGACTTTTGAACTTTAGATTAATTTCCTCAGGACTGAACCTATTCCGAATATATTGGAAAGAAAAACATTTATTCCACAAAGAAAATTAAAACAGTCTTTTTACAAGGATGAAAGAAGAGCTTAAAATCTTACCTCTTATAAAAGCTGTGAGGGAACAAAAGAAAGGACGCCGTTACAAGTAAACTTAGTAAATAGGTGCGTAAGGCCATCTAGTGAGGTATACACTAACCAAAAATCTTAATATTTTTTGTAGATTTTTCATAAAATTTTTGGTTTTTATTTTTTGTTTTTTATTTTGAAATTTTTTTATTGTTTTATGCATTTTATAATTTTTATTTTAATTTTTTTTTGTTCTTATTATTTTAAAAAACAGAGAAGTTTGCAGAGCCCTTAAAAATCTTAGAAGGTGTGGAATGTGTACAAACCATCGCGCAATGGAGAAATTGAGAAGTATAAAAATAATTAAACCTGAGAGATTAAAAAATCTTTAATTTTAATTATAAAAAAATGTATGAAGACATTTATTTTAAATTAATATTTAAAATATCAATGTTACCTCAGCAGAATGGTTGTGCAGATATTTTTGATTTGAGAGTGGATGGTACTGCACTTGTGCACACCAATTAAATTCTTCTATTATTTTTTTTTATTTTAATATCCAATCCTTAAATAATTAGATAATTTTAAATCATTTTTTTTAAAATTATTAAAATACTTTAATTAGTGTTTTAAACAGTTATTATATATGTTTTGGCAAAAGACCTCTACTAAAACTAATTATTTTTCGAATACGATAGAGTCCTCAAATGAGGACGATCGGTGATTTTAAGGAGTAACAACATTGCATAATTTCATTATTTATATTAGGTGTCTATAACAATTTAGATTTAAGATGTTCGTAAATGAGGATGATGATATTCAGCATATACGTGGATTAACTATTATCAACTATGGTTGGGACAGACTGAAAATTTAACAGTTCTTAAATTTATTATAGACTTATTATCCGATTTTATCTGGTTCAAGTTGCGTACTATAAGAAAGTGCATTACTCCTGTAAGCTGACAAACTCTGAAATTTCATCAGAAAACACGACAAGTTAATTGATGATGATCTGCAATTTATCAACAATTACAAAGATCGACTTTTCAACTTGATGAAATGTCTTCGAATAATTCTCTACATTTATATGCAAATAAATATTTAAAACGGAATGTCATAGTGGAATAGTTTTGCATAAAAAACAGCCTGAAATTTTAACTATACGAATATTGTGGACTCTTATTTTCGGATGTCTTCCATTCAAATTTTGAAATTTGAATTGGATTTAAATTAAGGAAATAAGCTAATTCTTCCCAATCAGAAAATGACAGATGCTTCATTTGATGCAAGATATTAGAACTGTATTTTATCCGTATCCAACTGTTTAAGTAAGACTTTAAAACTTGCGATCGAATATAATATATCCTTTAACTGCAGAACGCACTGTCAAAATAATGAGGGAAATGAAGAATTAGTTTAAAATTATGACGATAAATTTACATAAACTACGATTGGGACTATATTCAACCAACGGAATTGTTCTCCTTCTAAATATCTCAATACTTCCAATAATTATAACATCTATGTGATAAAGATGGATTGTGCCAATGCAAGACAAAAACATCTCGATTCACATGAAAATCTTCCAAAATTATCTTTTCCACTGACGGTTTGTTACTGTCTTTTATTCGAAATTTTGACTTTTTCTAGCAATAATTTCTGAAACTGCTTTCCAAAACGGACTGAATTTACGCTATTTAAAATTCAAAGAATTATTTATTCAGTGTGACAGTTGAGATGTTATTTTTTGCTTTAACAATTTATTTAATTACAGCCCAATAAGTTGCTCAATAAGTAAATATGTTTAACATTTCCAATAAGTGGTAATATACATGTTAAAAATATTTGCAATTTACGGCTGTTTGCTGATGGTTTCATTGTACAAAGAAGAAAATCGAGAATTATTTAACTCCACCCTCTTCCCTGCCGACACTAATTTGGACAAAACTCTGATACAAAATGTACAATTTTGGCTTCAATCCTACTTAGCTAGCATTTTTTGAATTATTGTCGTTTCTACATACACTAGACAGACAACAGCTTAATATTAAAAAATGATTTTTTCAGACTTGGGGATGCTACATCGTCGAAATTATCAAAATTTCAAGGTTAATATTTCAACGATTAAATTACGATTATGGTTCTGGTAAGTTATGATATTACAAGTTTTAATATTTTAAACACTTAACAGTCTTCTTTTTTTTTTCTGTTTTGGAAAGGGCTTCGTTTTCTTCATCTCAGGTAATTTTGTGTAAAATTATAAAGCTAATTAATGTTAAATTTTAGTTTTAAGACTAAAATGCGATAATTGATGCACGAGTATTCCTGGGGTTTTAAGTTAACCTTAATTAATTTTTCTATGTTTTCTTGATACGACAACGAAAAACACGAAGTATTTTATTTTTTATGTTCCTTTGTGAACCTTTTACCTGCGATGTTTGCCGGTGTAAGAAAGGGAAAGTCCCTCGCGCATTTGTTGTGTCTGTTGCTCTACGTGATTCTGCTATCCTAATTCAACGCTCATTACCCTGTAACTTAAAGAGCAGCCAGGCAGCTTCTCATGCATCTAAATCAAAGACTCATCATCTGACAGAAAGAAGTATCCCAATTGGTGCTTTTTTGCGTGAGGAGGCGGGGCTTGCACCTTCGCTTACAATGGCTAACCTCCTAAGCACGATCTTTATGAGCCCATCAGCAATGCAGCATATGGTTTTTTCCACTGACCCTCCACCCCGCGCATTCTCTTTACCGATCCGCAAAATGGCGAAATTCATTGTCCCTCCCTGCAAGACTCCCCATGATGAGCGTTTCAAGGTGGGGGCTCGTTGTTTAATCTACACCCCCACGCTACACGCGATCCTTTGCAATGTATAGCACACAGTTTGGTTTGTTTATACTTAATTGCTTGATTGGAAACTATGTATGAGTATGGCAATAAGTGTCGACATTCTTTATAAAGCCATCTTCTTTTTAAAACCATAGAATTATCATTTGGCGTTTTAGTGTAATGCTGCCAATGAAGTGACAAATAAGGTAAGAATATGATACCTAGAATATAGAAATAATCTGTCTAAAAAGATGTCACAGAATTCAAGATTGCTGCATTATGCTTTTCTGCCACGCGAAATTGCTTGACAGTATTGAAATTCGGATACGATTGACGAAACTATTTTTTAAAAATTTATATTCGAATGTAGACATAAAGTCTGATCTGCTTTGAATTTCATGGAAACTACCAAGTATTTTTTTTGTTTAAAAGTAAATGCCCTTATTAAATGAATAAAGGAAAGACTGAAACAATGCCTTGGAACAATACATCAATTTCAGCGAGTTGTAAAGACGAAAACAAAACTATAATCTTAAAATTCCCTTAATAGTAACTCAATGTGATGGGTAACTGAAAATCAAGTAAATATTTTCCCTTTAAATTTAAGATCGTTTTTAGCTTAGATATGTCCAATTTTATTACCTTTTTACAAGAACTATACTTTTGATTTTGATTTTACAGAGATTTCATGTCATATTATCTGTAGTAGCTTAAATTATGGTTCAGTTCCTAATACATATTACCAGATTGAATACGATTTATCTTTCTTTCGATGTGGTTTTCTAATATATTATATTCTAATGTGTATATATATTGGAATTCACGAATTACTCGGCGATTATATGTAAATTTTAAGATTCTCTCTAATTACCCAGTCTCATCTCACAGTATCTAAAAGTATCTATTCACAGTCTATATAAAATTATTTATACAGCTTTTGCACAGTTTGGTAAAGGTTGATAATGAAATTGCGGTCATTTTCAGCAAATTTCAGACATGAGATAATTCGGGGGCATTTTAGAATTATTTCACAAACGTCCCTTTGCGATTTCAAAAAATTTGTGGCGATCCCGGCACTAGAAATTAAAAAAGAAAATGGAACGTTATTAATGGCAAATAAAAAGCAATTAATCCTGAAATTATTATTAAGTAAATTTTAAAGAAATATTTTGAGTCAATATAATTTTCTTAACTGTTCATTGTTACAAATATTGAAGAATCTAAAAGAAAATGGCGGCAAGTAAGTTATATGGGCGAAATTGATTTTCTTCATGCCTGGCAGGCTTTCTTTCACTATAAGTACAATATTTTACATTTAACATACCGGTTGTTTGAATATGAAATACCTGAAGATATAAGAGTTGATGGCACATGGACTTTAAACTAGTCTGATTCAGTACGTGAGCCTAATAAGAGAAAAAACTGGGGAATGAAATGGGCTAATACAAAAATTTCCGCCATTAGAAGAGCAACAAATGAATATATGCCATAAGAGAATAGAGTAGCAAAAAATTCTTAGTTGGTATATTTAAAAAAACATGTTGAAAGTAAAATTTGCAATCCATAGCTTAAAGATAACTAATAGACGGAAGAAAATAAATTAATAATGATGCGGTAATAATAATAATACTGGCTCTGATCAGTTGGAAAGAAAAATCAAAAGAACAAACAATAAATAGCCAGAATTGAAGGCTATGAGACATCTTCTATAGATTCTGATGCCGGAATAATTGCTCGCGCTGTGGTGAACTCTCTCTTTGGGGACAGTCCTGCACAACTTAACATATTATGGTCTTTTCTATGCCCTATATATAGAACTTTAAATATTTCATTAGCTATTCATTCCGTTTGAAATACATTTTGAATCGAAGTTTTCTTTTGAATAAAAAAATAAAATAAATAAATGAGTTTTTGTTGTACCGAGTTGCCTGACAGTACAGGGATGTTCATTTTCTCTTTCTCGTAAACCATTCCAACTTGTCCAGGAGTATCAGTTAAACAAGTTCTGGATAAGGCAAAAGCAAATTAAACAAATAGGTGCACAACTTTCCACAGGGATACCGAGGAATGCATTTGTAGGTTTGAAATTCGAAGTATGTCTGGTATTCCGAGTCAATTTTTTGCTGACCCCTCTCGAGTCTAGCGGCGCGAGCGGTTTTTAATGAAGGCAAGTTTCTTCTGACGGGTGATGGGTACTCTCGGGGGTGTAGGAGAGGGATGGACGTGAAATATTCCTTCCCAAATGCGGATCTTTCCAACCCCCACTCCCACCTGCACACCCCTAAATCTTAGCTGGTGGCCACAATAGAGCAGAGACAGTTTGAAAAATTTCCCTCTCCCGTCATTTTTTTTATGCTTTTGTTTCCTGCACATCCCCAGCCTTTGCCAGAATTGTGATTTGTGGTTGGGATGAGAGACTATAATAATATTCGGATCTTCGTGATTACGTCCCTTTCGAGAAATCATCCTGTTGGGTTCTGCGAAATTAGTTGGTAGAAATTTGTTACGATTGGAAGCTGACGGAATATTTTATTATTGTTTCGTCTCAAAAATTTCCTTTTTTTTTATTTGCAGAGGTTACTAAATTCTTCTTTTGAATTCAGCGCCTTCATATTAAATACATTTTGCTGCGATTATTTTTGGAGCTTGCACATATAAAGATGTAGATAAATAGATACTGCTTACAGATTCGCCGTTGTTGCTTGTAATCATTGCCAGAAGTATTATTTGCGAAGAAAACTTGAGAAGTATATAAAAAATACTTCAAAAAATTAAATAGATTATATCTATGGGTTAAATTACTTCCCTAATGAATGAATATTTTTTAAAAATATCTTTAATACTGTTCTCATTGCAAAACATTTTTTCCCCACCAACATTTTTAATAATTTCTTTCAAAATGGTTCCTAACTGTCGTGAGAAACAACATCTTACAAGCTTTAGGATTTCTTATCTTAGATACACATTCTGATTGGTCATTCATCTCTGCTAACCAAAGTAAATTCCTTGTTGATCTAGATATAAACTCACCATTCTACAGAGCAGAGCTTATACAACAATATTGGCGATGAGAAGACATCCACAATGTGTGCATCTTCCGGATTCTTCAACATTAATATGCAAGAATGATTGAGAAAATCATCTGAACTTAAAAAAATTCAACAAATTTGCTCAATTCGAATTTCATTTAATATACCATTCTTTAAGTCCTCCTGTTTTTATTAATTTCAGATTTTAGAAATTCTTCTTTTCTTCAGAAGTTTCTTGTATGGTTCTCTATGATACAGTGTTTCAAATTTTTGTGTACAAAGAAAAGAATTGCGGAACTTTATTTCATATTTAGTCGGTAGATCTAGAAAGGCGAATGAATAAAGAGCCTTAAAAGTTAGCTTTGTTTGAATAAATAAAAATCAACTTCTGTTGCTTTTACTGAATTTGTAATTACAATTCCATAACAGTAATTCCATAACTCAGGAGTAATAAATAGATATTATCCACTTAACATATGTGACAAATTTTAATAACTAATTGTTAATTATTTAATAATTACTCTAACATTTCAGGCATTGTAGACTAAAACGTGTGACATATATGACGGAGAAATTAGTACTAAATTTGCGATGCATCTCATCTGTAAATTCATCATATATTTTTAAAAATTTTGCTGTATTCCGAGGAGTAACTACATAGATATTTTTTTAAACTTCTCTGAATTTCTAGAGTTTATTTAAGTACTTTTCATATTTTTCCTCAATATCTGCCGTTCATATTTCTGTCTCCTCTAAATTTTTCATAAACTGTTATGCAGAAGTGAGGAAAAAAATCAGTAAGAATATTTTTGGAAATTCGACTCGATTCTTGACAATGAAATTAGCCGGTCTTTTTATTCGAAGACCTTTTGGAGGCTGCAGATTCCGAAGATCTATAATAAAGATAAATAAAAATGGAAGTTATGGAAATTGCAACAGTGTATTTTGATAATGATAAGAAAATTGAACAGTATTTAGCCATATTTCTAAAATTTAAAGAAAAAAGATGCAGAAAAAGCTCTTGTTGCATTGAAAGTGTTTCTTTAATTTGAAAAGGTATCATCACGTATTTACTACACTACACTACTCTAATGAACACTGTTATATGAAAAAAAAGATCCATTAATTCCAAAGATAAATTTTTTTTTCAGATTTATTGTTCTGTCTTCATTTCACCCTTTTAAATAATGGTATTATCAAAATCAGAGACATACTTTGTCTACAAATAGTTTTAGGCATCGATGTTTTACTTCTCGTTTAAAATGCATAACATTTTTTATTTAGATTGCTCAAAAATCCTATGCTCATAACTTTCAAAGCCTGTATATTTCAATTTCTTTCGCCTACCGCTGAAGATTTGAGGGACAGATTTTACTGTATAAAAGGAATTTAAAAGCAATTTTGTGTTTAAAAGAAAACATGTTAAATATATATTCGCTTATTATATTTAACTTGGATTTGGAATACAAAATAGCTCTTTAATTTTTTTTGTATTAAATAAATTGATGTCAAATATTTTTTACATCGCAAATTCAGAAGTAACTTTTACTTTCCATTTAAACCTTATCTGTGTATTTTTTGATAAATTCTTCATCCGTACTGAAGAATCAATGAAGAAGAATGAGATTTATAATGAAGATTTTCAAGCAACATTTCAATTCATTTAGCTTTTAATGGTCTGTCAATTATTTCAACAGCCATTAAAACAGCAAGATCTCTTACTCATTACTTTATGCTTGAAACTGAAAGTTGTAAGACTACATTTCCTTCGAACATTTAATTTGAACCACAATTTTCATAGTTCTTTCCGTAGTTACAAGATAAATAGCATTCGAAGCCTGAATGAACAGCTTCTGTTTGTATGAACTAACTTGAAAGCTGCAACTTATTTGATCGAAGGATATGATGTCAGAGGTGGCGATTGGGTGGAAAAAGTGAAGGGGGAAAATTTATAGACATCTAAAAGACCCAGAAATATAGGAGGGTAGACAATAAAATGTAAAGATTTAGTTAAAAATTAGCTATTTTTCCGAACACTGATGCTATTTTATTATTCCTAGTTTTAGGCAGCTAAAATGAAATAAAAATTTAATTTTCCAAAAATGTAAAAACTTAAAATGACTACCCCCCGTCTCGACGCCACTGTATTGTGTGAAAATGAGCAAGAAATGTATAAAGACTCTTTCAACTCCCCAAAAGCTGTTCTTCAGTTTATTATCAAATCTTTTAATCTACTTAGTTGAACATTTCAGATTGGTACTGATTAATCTCAATTTTGTTCTTTACAAAATTAAAAATATTTATCCTTCTTTGCAGCTTTAAGTGATGCGTTTCAAATATTTTTCAAAAGCAAAGCGGTGCTTTTGAACTTCAATTTGCATGTTCAAAACTATTAAAATGTAGAAGTATCACTGAATGAAAATTATATCAAATATCACTCTTTTTTATGAAATGAATGATGCTTTGTTGAAAACTAAAACACAAACATAAAAGTTTTTTTAGCAATTTTGAATACGTACCATACACTATTCATTTAAACGTTACTGAAACTATTAAACGAATTATTGTTATCAAAATAAAAACAATGTAATAAAATGGCTTTGATATTAATTTTGTGAATATCATTTGATACTATTTAACTTTCTTTCTTTATCAAAATATTTTGCCAGTTTCTTGCTTTAGCTTCAATTTTCTGCAAATAAATAAAGCACCCTAATTTCTGAGCAAATTAAGCATTTAAAGGGGAAAAACATGTTACAGATAATAAGTAACACATTAAGCTACAAAGCTGCGGAAATTTTTATTTATCATAATCATAACTATGATAAGTAATAAGCACTGAAAGTGATATCTGTTAAATTGAAAGATATTTAAAAGTAAAATGCTCATCTTTTCAGCTCTCGATTAATTTCTTTCCGATTTATTTACTTTGTAACCTGACCATGTGACCCTCAACCCCTATTTACCAACAAGAGTCCATAAAAAATAGAGAGACGCCATGACTGGTTTACATGTTACAGATAATAAATAATGCATTAAGCATAAAATTAAGCAATACAGATAATAAATAATACATTAAGCATATAAATATACATTAATGCTCATCTCTTCAG
>BGPR01003147.1:0-15830 GCA_013235015.1 Araneus ventricosus | reverse complement strand
TTTACTTTGTAACCTGACCATGTGACCCTCAACCCCTATTTACATACAAGAGCCCATAAAAACATACAGAGACACCCGGACTGGTTTTATCTGTTTGAAGAACCCGTAACAACCAACTCTGGGCTAACGGTCGTTATGCGAAAGCGGTGGTTCTATTCTTTCGCTCCCTTTTTACTGAGGGCAGGCTCTAATTGGAGACAGCTGGGGATGTCAGATGATACAATAACTACACCTATCCTCTCCCCCATCCGATGGGGTAGAGGATTGGGAAAAAAAATCACCGAAAAATAATCGAGGTAAGAAAAGAGTATAAAATTTCCCTGAATAGATTTTCCGATTCGTAATGTAGCCATTAGAATACTCGTGAAAGATTTCTAAGTTTTAGAAATATTCAGATTATTGAAGAAAAATGTTTAATATTACCAGAAGTAGTGTTTCAGTAGCACTGATAGGTATTTTAATTCTGTAGAGATAGAAATGTGTTAGAAGTAGGTTCCGAACAGCTCCAGAATCATACCGATCAAAAAGTTGGTAAAAAGAAAAAAAAAAATCTGTGTAATGAAGTTCCAGAAATTAATCAAACCGCTCAAATATCTATATTATATAAAACGCTTATGCGTGGCACAAAAAAAGTACCTTTATTTCTTTCTCCCTGTTGGCAACGATCAGTTTGTTTACCTCATTTCGCTAACCGAGCTACTCGCTTACGGATTACAGGAGAAGTCGTTACTTTTTTTCTTTTTGAATTTATTTATTCTCTCTTATATAATAAGAATTATAATGAACTCTTTGCGAACTTCTGAATAAAATTTGTGTAGAAGAGAGCAGCGTGGAAGGGAATAACTGGATGAAAGATTTCAGCGAAGATCGCTTAGAAATGCTGCCGATAGGCTTAGCGAGCCAGAGCCTTTTTTTGTGATACTAATTGTGTGCACTATTTACTATGTGTAAAAAAAATTACAGAATAAAGACCAGAGAACTAATTATACTTCAGAAAAGTTCTCTTGTACACTGCTCTCAGAGAATGATTAAAGTTGCATACTGTTTGCAACGTATATATATAGAGAGATTAGATTTTTTTGCCACCGTGTTTGTACGGAAGGAAGTGAATTGCCACATGCTGCTTATGGTGAATGATAATGTTGCATACCTTTGCTTTTCTGTGTAATATTTCATAAAAAAGAGTGCATATTTAAAATTTTGCTTAAAAAAGCAAGGATTTTTGAAATTTTTGAGAAAAAAGATATCTTATCAGTTATTCAAGGCTAAAAGTAAATAATTATTATGGGTTTTAAAATTGAATAGTTAATATAAACATGTTTCAAGCCACTATTTTCTTTAAACTGTCCTTTTTTAGCTAAAAGGTTGCAAGATCGTTTACATCTTTCTACGACAAGAGACGATCAAGAATTTTCTGAGATTTAAGACACAAATGACTGCACTGAGAAACACACTATATTTCTCTTGACTAAATAATTGTTTAAATAAGCATGTATACAAGTGGGGAAGCTTTTCTGTGTAATATTTTATAAAAAAGAGTGCATATTTAAAATTTTGCTTAAAAAAGCAAGGATTTTGGAAATTTTTGAGAAAAAAGCTATCTTATCAATTATTCAAGGCTAAAAGTAAATAATTATTATGGGTTTTAAATATGAATAGTTAATATGAACATGTTTCAAGACACTATTTTCTTTAAACTGTTCTTTTTTAGCTAAAAGGTTCCAAGATGGTTTACATCTTTCTATGACAAGATACAAACAAGAATTTTCTGAGATTTAAAACACAAATGACTGCACTGAGAAACACACTATATTTTTCTTGACTAAATAATTGTTGAAATAAGCATGTATACATGTGGGAAAGCTTTTCTGAATTACACTCCATTGCAAAGAGGGCATATTTGAAATTTTGGTGGAAAAAGCAATTTTTAAAAATTTATTTTGAAGATTTGGAAAAGGCTATCTTATCAGTTTTAAACTTAAAATTTTAGTGGAATGAAATTATGTTGAAATAAACTTTTGAATAAATACTCAAAAGTGTATGCCAAGAAGTTTTAAATTTCTGATTGATGAAAATAATTTTGATTTTTAATCATCTTTGGATTATAAATATTACCTTTCAAATTTCTTTCTAACATTTACATATATATCTGTGCTACCAGAAGATTTTAATTGTAGAAACTGCTGAAAAATTAATTTTAGGAGTTCGTGCAATTTCAAATAATTTAAATTTACTTTTGTTAATTAATGTACTTATAATTTCCTAATACTAGCAGAAACGGATAACTACGGCAAGAGTGTGAAGCGAGCTGTTTTCACATAGTGATCCCGAAAGAATCACGTGATTCTTTGGTGTCGGTGAGCGGAGCGAACAGGGGTGTTATATATATATAAAGATTTTATAACAACTGTGCTAGGACACCCAGTGTCTTCATGTACCGAGCGAAGCGAGCAGGGGACAGAGCCCCCTAGTACAAAGAAATTTTTGATGGTATGAGTAATTTTAATGACTTTTCCGTCACTGAAAAATTCCGATTACCACAGAATGCTATTCGCGTCCAAATATTTTAATAGAATATAACCTAACAGGAAAGAATTTTCTGTGATATTCTCATGACTGTTTAAAATTCTTTTCTAAAGGAACATTCTCAAGGTTCATGCAGATTTTCGGCTTTTGTTGGATATTCTTTTTTGCCTTTACTTGTTTGATTTTTTTTCATAATTAAACTGCATATCAGAGTCGGAAAAAACGATTTTGTGTGCACGTGAAATGGAATTCCAGAAAGCAATCTAACAGTTGAAATACACACAAATGAAAAAAGTACGTTTAATGACTTTTCGGTCACTGAATAATTGCAATCAACACTGAATGCGATTCACGTCCATATATTTCACCACAACATAAGCTAATGGGAAGCATTTTCCCCTGATATTTTCATGAATGCTTAAAATAAAGTTCTAAAGGAAAATGCCCAAGGTTCACGCTGTCTTATTTATTTAATAATTATTATTATTTCTCTCGGTTCAATATTTTTTTAATTTTGTATTTATTTGTTTATCGTTTTATAATAAACTGCTTTTTATACAGCATTTAAGACACTTTTTATATTTACTGGATTAGTAAAACTTTTATTGTACCATTTAAATTTATACTTAGTTGTTGACACGAAATTATCAAATGACTTCCATTATGGATTCAGTATTATATGCTATCATGTATGCGGCGCAGCATGAGCATACATGGTTCTTCTGCCACGAAGACCAACACTCATATATAACATAGTTCCGTTCCAAAATTCGCCAAATGTCACGATTGAAGATAATGCTTAAAGTGTTGCAACCACTACGGAAACTTGTTCTTATCAGTTGCAAAACCGCCTGTCAAAAGAGCGTTGATGGACAGTTTTATGACCTGTACGGAAACGTATATGTACGGTAAAGTCACAATACCCACTCACCTATCATTAATGGATTATCAACTCTTTATCATGCTTTTATCACATCTATGCAACTTATAGTAAATTCTATAGAAATGATAAAACCTCACTTTTTTCTTCATATTACATCATATCTCAATGACTTTCCATTTTTAATTGAAATTAAAATGAATTAGAATTTAAAAAAATTAATCTAATTAATCTCAGCGTCCGCATTAATCATAAGCATCCGAAATGTCGGAAAGTGAGTTTAAAAAAATGTGGGGTATATTACGATGCAATGTAAAAAAAGTTAGTAATTTTTTTATCACCACAGTTAGGTATAAATATTTTTTCCCCTAACATTCTGTAAGCAGAATTTCCCCCCCCCCCCCCAAAAAAAAAGACTGAATAACACTTATATCCTTAAGATCAGAAAGTTATTGCCTTTCGACACATTATTATTAATTTTTGTTTTATAATACTTGAAATGAGTTGTTACAAAAAGACAGAAAAAGTTATAGAAAAAATTTGGCAAAGTAAAGTTTTAATTATAAAGACGTCGTTTGCCATAAAAATAACATTAATTATAGCGATTTACGAAATTGGAGGCATATAAGTTTCAGTTGCCATTTTTTTTCTCTGTTGCTTTAAATCATCGTCCTCTTCAAAATCTGAAAAAAACAAAGACGATTTTTCACAAAATAAAAGCACCTATTATAACACAGAACAGAATAGTTAAAAGAACATATATATGAGGGCAGTAAATCTTAAAAAGCATCTGGAATTTATATAGTTTCTTTTCGCATGGGTCATGGTAAAATAATGTCAACTGAGGCGAAGATATTCGTGCGTTTCTTTTATCCTCTTCCTAAGTTTTATGACGCTAAAAAAAGTGGGGGAAATAAAATAGCATCCCAACGATATTGTCAAGGAGCCCTGCTTCTTTATTTTGACACGTGCAGGGCTCCTGAAATATAAACCTTAGCTACATGTGTTCCATAAATTCTTCATGACACGTTCCACAATCGACTCAATTAAGATCGAAATGTCTTCCAATTTTTTTTCAGGAATATTTTTTATTTCTGTCTTTTTGTCTTTCTTTTAAAGTATAGAAGGTATGCTTTTATTCCAGGTTTGGTATATCACTTCGCCGTTTATGAGCGTCATAGAATTCTAACAAATAATTTAGTAGAAATTTTCTTTGGCGTCTTCCAGCTGTTATTCTTTTTTGTGTTCAATTAATTTTACTTCAGTTCTGTGCTTAATTGTCCTCTTATATTCATTTGAATCGATAACTGCAGTAAGAGAACAAGTACTGCAAAACACAAAACTTCTTTAACAGGAGGATGGTTATGTTTTTGAATCAAATGTTTATTAGGAGACAACGTCACATTTTTCGAAAAAATCAAACTAAATTTTGCTTTTTCAGGAAGGATAGTAAATAGTTCTTTTTATGTCTCGGGTAAAATTTGTATGTTGTGACTTTTTCCCTTTCTCCAATTCACGATTCACTTATGGTAACTTTATTTAACTCTAATTCATTTTGGGTGGATTTTTTATGCATGCATTAAAGTCAGTTTGCTCATAAAAGTTAGGTATTTTTAAAGGTTAGGTATTTAAAAGTTAGGCAGATTTCAAAACAATATATTTTCTAAATGTCGACGTCAACACATGCTGAACTTTAAAACAAAATTAGAACTTAATTAATTAAGTACGTTCACTCTAACAAAGAGACTCAACGAGAACGATGGACACTTCACCAAAGAGACACAGGAGAGGACATAAGACACGTGAACAAAGAGACACAGGAGAGGACGTAAGACACTTGAACAAAGAAACACAAGAGAGGACATAAGACACATGAACAAAGAGATGCAGGAGAGGACATAAGACATTTCCCAAAGAGACATAGGAGAAGACATAAGACACTTGAACAAAAATACGCAAAGACGACAAGGGACAATTGAATGTTTTGGCTAGACATATCAGCATTAGTCTGATTGCATTACAATTAACAGAAATTTCTGATTATGCTAATCAATATAAGAAGTAATTTTCTTTGAAGAGTCAAGTGTTTTGAAAAAATATATATTCAAAGACAATTCTTTTTGCTTTGTGTTTCTAATTTAATTTAGCAATTTAAAGACTAAATTTTTTGTTCTATTTTTATTGACTATTTTAATGAAAATGTTATTTTGATTTACTTTGTCTGATACTGCTTTTAAGATTCTTTTTATTCGCTTTTTTAATAATTAGAAAAAAATTAAACAATCCTTATGTTATTGATGAGTAAAATTTTGATAAAATGTTATTGACGAACAACGGATCGAGGCTTATAGTGGTTGCGACGATTGTGCAAATTTATGATTCAGAGAGATGAGGCAGTTGACTACTTGGAAACTTCAAATCTTCACTTTGAAACTTAAATTCATATTGATCTCAGGAAACAAATGGCATGCGAGTTATTTATCTTATGTATGTTTGATGTATTATATCTTTGTTGAATGGGAGCCGAAATTTAGTATACATGGGAGGAATTACGTTAATCATATATGTAATGATTTAGAAATTTCCTATTTTTAAAAAAACACTACTTAACTTCTTAATTTAAAAACTTATTATTTCTACTTAAATTCTTATTTAAGAATAACTGTCACTGTAACTTGAAGAAGTCCGGATTCAATCAGCTCTAAAGGAGGAGGATTCTCTCCTTTAGAGGAGGATGACTTTTTAGGATCTCTCAGGGGATTCTCCATTTTCCAGTAGTATTTAAAGGTACGACAGACGACATTTTTCATTTTTCTGTTTTGCACGCTGCGCTGGTAGCACGTCACTTGATCGCCGGCCATCATGAAATAACCTTCAAGATGGACTTTTCTTCTTGAAAAGTAACGTCTCCAATAAAGAATTGGCTGAATTAAAAATGAGTCGACTTTATTTACGAAAAGCATTTATATATATCATCAATACATACAAGAAACAAAAGGACAAACAAAAAGAAGACAAAAAAATTGAAAAATATCATGGCTAGCAACTTATCAGGAAGAGAGGGGCGTCTATGAAATTAATTAGTGCTTTTTTTCTGCTAAACGACATACGAACAATCGTAGAAATTAGTCTCTATCCCCCCAAAAAGCACCAAACGTGAAAATAGAAAAATTCTTGAATAAAGGATATATATGCAAAGTAGTCGATTTCAAAAACTCGAAAGCTAAAAATCCGAATTCATAAGTCCTAGATTAAAATATAAGATGAAACAAAGAAATATTCACAAAAATATAAAAGAGAGAAAAAAAATAGGCTTAAAACCGCTGGAATCCGCATAAGAGTCATTGTTTATTGGAAATTGCATCCCGCCGACTGTGAAATAGCTCTATCATTCATTTTCTTAATGCAAAAGTTATGAGAGCGACTGAAATTCATCAGCAGATTAGTGAAGTGTATGGAGAAAACATTATGAGAGAAGAAATCTTAAGAAAATGGGTTAGAGAGAGAGAATTTAAAGATAGCCACACAAATGCATGATCACGAAAGAAGCGGGCGACCTTCTGTCATTACTGAAGATTTGGTGCAGAAAGTTTCTGGAAAAGTTCGAGAGGACAGACGTTTTGCGATTTCATCTAATAAGTTTGTTGAAATTTCAAGAAGTGTTCTTATGGAATTGTGACAGAACGCTTAAATTATCGTAAGTTGCGCTCACTATGGGCAGGCGGCAGATTTCTATGAGGATGAAATTCAAAAGCTGGTTGTAGAATATGACAAATGCAAAATATTGGTGGAAATAATGTTGAAAAGTAAATTAAAATACAGGCTTTCATGTAGAAATGAAATTGATAAAAAAGTAAACTTTTGTGTTTTTAATTTCAAAACGGTACTTACTTAATCAGCCCTCGTATAATAAATTTTTTTTAAATGAAAAATTCAAATCATAATTGAAAATATACCATGAATAAACAAATTAGTTTCATTTTCGTAGCTAATCACCGCAAGCGATACTCCCTGGAAAAATGTAGATTCAACCCAAAATACAAGTTTTTATGAAAGTCGCACTCCTTAAAATCTCGCTGTTCACAAGATAGATATGATACTAGCTTTAATATACACTTAAAAAGTGTTCAAATCTATTCCAAGTATTAATCCAGTTTGCGAAAACTCTTCAAAATTTTAAATTTAAATAAATGAGCTTGTAAACCCAGTAAATCTATGAACGAAATTTAAATCAAGTTAAAAACCAAAGTTTTAATTTTTTTTTTTTTAGACTTTTAGACAGACAATAAGTTTCCGGCTCAAAAACTCAAACCACCTGCTTGATACATAGGTCTTAGTCAGAATAGTTTCAGAATTGGCATTTTCTTGTTCCTCAATTTCAAGAAATTGGCTTGAATACACTAGTAAAGGTAAAGGAAAAAGTAATCGAGCATACTTTAAAAAATGAACAGCCTTTAGTGATCGTGTCTTTGAAAACTCAGCTGTATCGTACTCTCTGCATAGTCTAGTGATATGAAATCCTAGCTTAAAAAGACCACCCAACTAAATGAATTGCCAGTGGAGCATTCAGTGGATCTGTACAAAATTCGCTTTGCTTCGAGAATCAAAGACACGGAAAGTTCCATTTCTATACATCCTTGACAGCTATTTCCTACCAATGTCTTGTATGGGCTAGAGAACAACGCATTGGCCAGGACCTTCACGAAATTTGAGCACTGGGCTAGTTGAGACCGTCTTACGAAATTTGAGCGGCACCTGGCTCTTAAGAACTTTTCTAGAATCTGAGGCCGATGGCTAAAGAGTATACCTCATAATAAAATAATTGAGGAGCATGTAAAATGCCACCTGCCCTCTGATTTACGTTTAATATTTCGGAAATCGGAGCCTTTATTATTTAAAATTATAATTAAATATTTTTGTTACAAAATTAAAATAAGATTAGTACAGAAATTTGAGCGCCATGATCAGTAGTACAATCTCGCTGTCTGACAGACGACCTGGATCATTGAAGGTGCAAGCAAAGCCTTTAGTGATGAATCTAGACTCCGACTGCATCACGCTGATGGCAAGTTAAAAATATGCTCCAATCCCTGTGGCCATAGATTCAGCATGACAGTTTGGAACTGTTTAAGATCATACAGACTCAGTGATGCTCTGGATTATTTTCTTTAGTAATATTTCAGGCCATTGGTACTTCTACCAAAACCCTCAGGCATCTTCATAAATAAATCTATCTGGCGATCACTTACGTCCTTCATGCGCTGGCCATCCAAATACATTAAAAAGTATCAGCTGTACCTAGAACACCTGCTCATGTACCGATTGGCTGCAAACTTACTTGAAGAAACTTCCACTGAATTCTCCCTCCCGTAGTTGCCACCGCCACCGAAGTCCATACTTAAAAGTTCCATGAATATCCATTTCATGACTTGTTGAATCTACTCATCATGTAGCGCCGCAGAGGAGGTAAGAAAAGTGCAGGGAAAAGCAGGGTAGCGCGAGAAACCGGAGGTCAGCCCCCCCCCCCTCGTCGGGGAAAAGTTTGTACGGGATATTCAAATAGTTGATAAGTAAAGATCTGGGAAAATTTGAGACCAATTTCATTACACCTTGTCCTGTACAGCAGGTCGTCCCCTGTCAAGGCAGACAGCCCCCTTCAGGCAACCCTAACGCCACTCTGGGGGAAAGTGTTTTTTGTCCCTTCTCCCATCATATTCTTCAAAAATCTAAATAGAAGTACTACTTATTTGACTTCGAAGCCAGGATTAATGCTATGATCTGCCCTTCTGGAGCTACTCTATTTCTTACTCATTAACAAATTTAATGCAGGAAAGAGTGAAAGTGTCGTACCTAAATTATTTTTAAAAAACAGTATTGTTTAATAATTGTGTGCGAATCAGAGATTTTACATGACAAGGCAATTCAATGGACTATAAAAGGACTTGAGATGATAAATGGCACCAAAAGCAAAAGTAATTTATCTGCCTCCCCTGTCATATTAGCTGTAAAAAGTAAAATAATCTATAGATTTCATCGTTACGCCAATGTCTTCTTATGGTAGTCGTATCAACCTAAAAGAGTAACAGTTAGTGCTAATGTATCCACTTAGTGTCATTTCAGGGTATTAAGTAATGATTACTCCAGTAAATTTATTTCGCTAATCGTGTTTAAGAACTCCCATAAGAATACACGAATTAAGGAAAGAAGTTTCATTTAGGAGAAAAGGACACTTCCAAACTTTTCGCAAAGAAGCAAATAAATTGTCTTCCCAAACGTTACTGAAAAACCTTAAAATCTATTTGTCTGAATACAAGTTTTAATTAATATAAAATGGACAAAAGCACTTTATTAAAGGAAAACCGCACATTTAAGTAGAAAATCTCCTGCTGAAAAGTAATTTGATTCATTTTCCTCGCCATATTCTGACTGAAAAAACAGGTTCAGGAAACTTATTATGTAAATGAGAATGCATGATGAAACAAACTGAAAATTGATGAAATTTACGAATTCTTTGTCTGAGCCTTGAAATGTATGATTTCAATATGGAAGATTAATAACGTAGAAATTCATTACTTATCTTTTAGAGAATTCTTGGTTTATTGTAAAGATTAAAAAGATACGATTGATCAGAAACAAAGATTTAACTATTATGTTTCGAATAAAAATAACTTATCACATGCGTTTATTGATTTTTATGAAAATTTTGCAAATAGGCGTTTTTTTTCTTTTACTTATTTTGCTTCCAAATAATTAATATAATTCATTAATTATTATTTTTAATTAATTTTATTCATTTACTTATGTTGTACTTTCTCTCATGCCTTTGAGTTTCTGTTAGATATTGCATGATCCATCTAGTAGGGTTTTCTGTTTTCGTTATATACTTAAAAAAAAAAAGATTCAGGAAAATTGTGACAAATTTAGGTTCGAATGCTACTATTCGACAAAATTTTATATGTTATAAACGCAATATCAATACTCAAACTCGTAATTTAGTCTTAAGAATGCTGCCAACAACAGACCAAGATTTAATCTAACAGTATCATTTTCGTTTATCTAATAAGATGTCCCCATCTGTTTTGGGAAAGGGCTGCCGCTTTCATTCATCTAAGAAGGCATAGAATACAGATGTTTGTGATTCTACTTAATTTTTGTGCCATATTGTAAAGCTAATTAATGATTAAATTTTAGTGAATAAAAAACTGCGCTAATTGGATGTCATTTACGACGTACGGGCGCGACAGTTAAGGGTTAATACAGAGTTTAGTTATCTCAACGTCCATTTTGAAGCAACACGAGGGTTGCTTGGGACGGACCTCGTCTTTTGAACCTCGTCAGGGCGACGGCACTTGAGCTGGCCCCTCTCCAAACTTCCGCACCACACCAGCGGGAGGACGTTTGGCCTCACGTATGAGGTATCATGCAACAGTCGCAATACACAACGCACCTTCAGTAGAATCGGGTTTTGAACCCTCCTCCCGCCAGACCTTACCACTCAAGCCACCGTGGCCTCAGGGTTAATACGGAATAGCTTGCTACTTAACATAACTGTATTTTGATTAACTTTACAGATTTCTACTAGAATCTTTACGAATAGGCATTTCTCTGAGGAAAGCTACACGGGGTGAACTTTTAACCTTCAGCGGCGCGCCATAATTTTACACAAGCGGGCGCGTGTCGTACTTTTTACGACACAATAATTTTTCTTCATTTTACTTGACAATTGTAAATTATTTCACAATACTAATAAGAGACTCGTCAGAAAAGCAAATCTTTCATCAAAAGTGAAAATTAATTTTAATATTATTTGCAAAATCTAAAATTATATTGAAATCAGAGAAATTAATGAGAAATAATAATATTATTTTATAAAAAAAGTATTAAGAATATATAATAAATTATAATACACACTAAGATTGTACAACAAAGACTTCTTCGAATCTCTAATTTGTCTGTCCTTGATTCAAAACATTGAACTTTTGCTAGAAAGTGACGCTTATAAGTATAATATACACTGCAACTATTGCATATTTCATGGAGTTTGATAAACTTTTATTTTTTTCAAACAAAACCCACAAGCTCTTCTTCTCTCAATGCTGGTTGCTGTTCACGCTGCTTTTTCAGGTTGTGATGTGTAATTAGACATAAAGACATGGTTATGTCATATGGCAAAGTCAGATTTTTTGGGATCGAGTAGTGAGGTGTTTTTTTCATAAGACTGAATGTTGTTAAAACTTCGGGCTTGTTGGATTATTGATAAGCTTATTACATATCAAATATCTTTGATAATGAAATACAACAGTCTTTTCCAATGCATACTGATATATAATTATCAAGCTGAAACGTTAAGACGAAAAAATATCATATTACAGGAGCGGTGCGCTGCATAAACTTCACATGACAGAAGCATAAACAGTATGAAATCACTGAAACTCGGATAAACACATCTCAATCCTGAAGAGAGGGTCGCATGAAGGAATAGCAATGGCTTTGAAGTTTTGACTCGAATAAGGAACAGGATAAGAAAATCCCGTTTGTCGTAAAATCAGCAGGCGCGACGCTGAAAGTTAAACTATAAGAGGAAGCATGATAGAAATTCAAACTTAAATATGAGATTCTAAATTTTGATTCAATGTTCATAAGAATACAAGACTCTTGGTTAAAATTCATAAGAGTGTATGATGTCTTCATGCTATTTTGCCATCATGGTAAGCCATGGGCAATTTACTAAACCGCTTTAACATTTATCTAATAATAACAGAAAGATACAATACAAATTTTGGAAATAATCTTACATCTGAGTGATCTAAAAGTTTCTTCGTATTAAATGCTAGTATTGATAATGAATAAGAAATGTAGCTTTCTATTAACTTTTCCTATTAATGTAATTTTTTTTTTTACGAGTTATTTATTTTGAGGCTCAAAGTCCAAGATAAGTTAAGACTCAAATTACGTCTATAGAACTTGCAAAATCAATAGAAAGCATACTACCGAATAACTACTTATTTTCAAAAAAGATTATCATATTTTCATAACCCAAAATCTTTTCTCAATTTGTTAATGATGATACGTCAACATATCAGCATGGCATTGTTTTCTTTCGATTTCACAGTCTTCTCTTCTCTTTCTTTTCTTTCTCTCATGAAATGTTCTTGTCTTGGTGAACTCGACCGTTGAAAGATCTTTACGAATGTATTTCTGGATGGCAATGTACAAGAATAAACGTAAAATATTAGAGTCTTGGTTTTTCTTGATTCAATGTTCATAAGTACATATAAGACTCTTGGTTAAAAATTGATATAGTTGTATGATGTCCATGCATATTTGCCATCATGGTAAGCCATGGCAATCTACTAAACCTGCTTTAACATTTATCTAATAATAACAGAAAGATACAATGCAAATTTTTGAAATAATCTACATCTGATGCATTTGTTAATGATGATACGTCAATCATATCAGCATGGCATTGGTTGTTTTTCGATTTCACAGCTCTTTCCTTTTTTTCCTTCATGGAAATGTTCTTCTTATTGTGAACTCGACCGTTGAAAGATCTTTTTACGAGTATTTTGGATCGCAATGTACTAAGAATAAACGGAAAGATAAACGTTTTTTTATTTTTCTCGTACGGGTAACATATAGCTATGTCAATTGCTGTTAATGATGTTCCGTTAACTCATAGAAGAAAGCGAGAGTGAGTTAAAACCTTTCCTGCAAAATTCTTCATGATATCTGATAAAAAATTATAGATAAGAAGTGAAAAATTAACGGAATTAAATTATTTATTGATATGGCTTACAAGAAGAGAAATAAAATGAAATAAAATAAAATGTGGTTTATCTAAAAGGAACAGATTGTGTTGAAAGCTCTTACAGACATTTTTTTTTGCTGAATATGCATTATATAAAAGAAGGGTACAATCTCCAGTTTCTTAACTCGTACTGATCATGGTGGAATCAAATAAAACAGTCTGGGAACAAATTAAAAAAAAAAGTTATATCTAAGATAGCCCTTCCCTCAAGGCAGAAATGAAATTTACAGAGAAGGTTCAGAGGAAATATTTTTTCTGACCGGCAAAAAATCGGAAACCAGGATTGACTATTAAAACCTGCTACAGTTGTCTGAGTAGAGTATTGAGTTTCCTATCAAACAGTTTGTCGTCTCAAAAACCCACACCAAGCAACAATAAAACTAAGAAAATTAAATGTCCTCTAATTGACAGATGTGTTCGTAAGAAAAATATGGCTCTGACTGTTATTATATACAAAATAAATAATTGAAAAACAGATAGCAAAATCTTATATTATTATCATCGGAAAATCGCTCAACATTCAACTAAATCTCTAATTCAGGCTTTTTTTAACCTTTCAACTTGTGGAATATTTATAATTTTGGGAAATAATTAGTACATTATTGAAATTAGGTTCATCTATATTTAGAATATGCTCAGTATTCTACTAACATTGACACATAGGAAAGTCTTACATTTTACACTGTTTGAATTACACTATATTATACAATATTGATATTTCTGAATTTTATAATTTGAACAAAAATAGTGTAGTTACTAGGAAGTGGAGAAAAATTCCTAGAGTCCGGTTTATAGATGAAAGTTTTGATATCCCAAAATTAGAAATAAGTAAAAAAAATGAAGCACTGATTAATGGTAAATAAAAAAGGGAATTCTATTTAAGATAGTTCTGCACACATATGCATTCACAAAAAACCTTGAGTCAAGATTACTATCTAACCTTTTTTTCTTGTAATCATAAAGGATCTGCAAGAAGAAAGTGTTCTGTGAAGTTCTTCGTATCGTAGTCTTGGTTTCCATCCCCCATTCTGAGGCCGCAACCCACACTCCTAAGAAGTACTGACATCCTAGGACAAACATAGCCGACAAATGTCATTTGTTAGAGCGACATTTCGTACTATAGGACATTCGTACAATCGAATTTTAAGTGATGCAAAACGTCTCCAAAGAAAATCGATGCAAACTACACATAGGTAGCACTTTCTTTGCTAATATAGAGTCGGAACTTTTCAATTTTATATACATGTATCCGTAAGCTTTGAAAAAGTTAGCGACGTTGTAAATGATGCTGCCTACAACTTTAGAATTAATTTGATAAGCTTTACTTAATATCACATGAATAATAAGATAACTGCACTCACTCTTTCCCTAGAAGTGAAAAATTAAATAATTAAAATTGTTATTACGGATTAACCCACGATGTCTTCTGTCCCGTTGGGTATTTTTATGAATAAGAAACCTTAGTAATTGTTAGCCTTAGTTAGCACTCTGTACCGAATGCAAGATGCTATACTTTAAAGCAAGATTCTTAAGTGAGGAGGTGAATATTTATCGATGCTCAAGAACTTCTTTCAGGATGATAAAAAAAGATTTTACAACACCCTGTCATAGAAATGCGGTGATGGCAATCCAATCTTTTACGAAAATCAAACATTTGGAAATTTATTATCAAACAACTACTATAGACCAATTAATATCTGTGAGAAATAAAGTGAACAATATATATTTAAAAACTGAATTAAAAAATTAAACAAAAGTGTCGAAAATTTTAAATATATTAAAATTAAATTCAATTACTGACACATTACAAAAAATACAGTCTATCCTTCCACTTCAACTACCCGAGGATTTTGTGTAAAAGTGATTTTTTTGAATTTTTTATCAAGAGCTAACTCAAGAAGACAAGATATTCTACAATATCTCCAATGATGTTGCTAAGATATTCTGAATGCCGCACACATCGTAAAGATATCGTATGAACATTAGAACATCTTGTTCTAATAGCTGTATATATATTACTACCCGTAGTAGATTTACAATTGGTTGGCATACTACGGTAAATTGCGTAATACGTGACGCAAAAAAATCGTTCAAAGCGTCTCTATAGACAGACCGTTGACATAGAGCTGCTACAAAAATTTGGACACATGGTTACTTGGGAGTAGGTACGCATTAAGAAAGAGTTTTTCAAAACTTTATTAGATACTTTAATTAATCCAAAATTAACTTTTAATATTAATCCTTTTTCCTCAATAATTTCTGGCATACTCTTCATTGCACAAAAAACCATTTTTTTATATCAAGTAAAACTAAAAAAAAACTTTCAGTGATATCAACTTGATCACCTAATTTTGTCTAATTTTAGCACATTAAAAAAATATTTTTAAGTATATTTGCAAATAATACTTTTCGTTGTTTTAGTTGCTGCATTTATACACACGCGCGTTACGACGATATTAAGTACTTTTTTTTCTGTGTGCATGTTATCATTGTTAATTAAGAGTAAACAATACCTTTCATTGTTTTAGTTGTTGCATTTATACGCACGCGCGTTATGACGATATTAAGTAATTCTTTTTTAATAGCATAGCAATACGTAACTGAACGAAATGA
>BGPR01003146.1:135022-147897 GCA_013235015.1 Araneus ventricosus | reverse complement strand
CAATCAGCGGGTCATCTGACTGTCAGTATATCTTGGGCTTGTGGGCGCGATATCTAAAAAGTGTAACAAGCTAGATAAACGAAATTCGGTTTGTGATCTGGACATCACAATTATAAGTTTGCCTGAAATTATGAATCCAAGTGGTCAAAGGGAAGAAATCTAAAAACCTATATATTCGACTCTCTTCATTATACTACGAAGATTAACATAAAACGCGTTATGATACATAAGAATACGAGAGAGCGGAGGAGTTTAGTTATATGAAAGTCCCGTTTTGAAGCAACACGAGGGTTAACTTGAGACGGACCCCGTAATTTTGAAACTCAATCAGATGCCGACAACCAATCTGGCACCCCCTCTCCAAGCTTCCGCGCCACACCAGCGGGAGGGCGTTTGACCCCCTACGTATGAATTAAAGAGCAACAGGCCCATACACGACGGATATTCAGCGGAATCGAGCTTCGAACCTGGAACCCTCTGGCTCCTAGGCCAAGAACTTACCACTTGGCCACCGCGGACCCAGAAAGGAGAGGGGAGAACATTCCCGTGTTTTTTGCATGTGGCGTGATTCAGTACTGATGTTATGCAATGCTTATTGTAATTGATTTGTAATGGCAGTTATGAATTCTCAGCAGTCCCAAATAGTGCCGTACACTCTCTTGATAGGGTGTGACGATGTGGGCCAATAAATAAGTAGATATCAATGCTTATCATTCGAAAGTCTTTTAGTAAGTTCATGAATGTGCATGAGCATTTATTTAGACAATTAACATTTCAATATTAGATGACATGCGCAGTTGCGTTTACCACGTGACAGTGAAGCCACGTGGAGTGGGAGTGGAGTCTCACACGGAGAGCTATCGTGCGCTGTTATCTTGAGCTTGAGCACAATGCTACTCAGCAATAAAGTTTGTAGCACGTGACGCATTGAGAGTACCGGTCAGACAGGACAGAGGTCAGATCGATATCGGGGAAGGTTAACTAAGTCACCGTCGAAGTCACACCCGATTTGTTTAAATTTGCGCTGCTGACGATTTTTCGTCAACATCGTGTGCATTTTCAAGCCGGTTGAATGCAGCCCACGATTTCCGCCATCTTGTCTGCCCTGTCACGTGCTACAACCATTTTTGCTAAGTGGCATTGTGCTCAGGCTCAAAATAACAGAGCACGATAGCAGTGAGTATAGTGTGAAAGCAGCTTTATGAGGTCATAAAAGCTATTTACAATTGGCAATGAAATAATAGAATTGTCTGCAATATAATAATTGCAAGATAATAATCCTTAAGATTCTGCTCGTGCGGTTTTTTGCCAATCTGCCGAAATTTAATGAGGCATTTCACTGAAAAAGTTCTTCCTCCCTTGCAATAGGAAATAATTTTCCTAAAAACGGTTGATGCAATGAAAAAATTGATTAAATCTTCTCATTTGATAGTAAGCAATACGAAATTGAGATGTGAAATAAATTAGTTATTTCCTTGAAAGTTTCTCATCACTTGCTAAATAGTTACAGAAAAGAAGAAAATTTCATCTCGAAATTTGTATTTGATTACTGCGTATATTCAATTAATACTAGAGGTCGCCCAACGGTCGAAATTCGACTGCAATTCATTAAATTTTTAAGTTTGAACGTTACTGAGGTTCTTTTGTTAAAGAGTATACCTCTATAATTATTGCATATAATTTTTTTGAATTTTGTTCTATTACTTCAGCTGCGAGCATGCACAAATACGTCATTATGCATTAATTTTCGAATCATTTGAAAAATACGAACAATAGGAAAAATGAGGTATAGCTTGGCTAAGTCATATTTAAAAAACAATAACGCGTTTTTTACACATTTCCTTGGTTTTTTCTATTGCTATACTGGCCAGGTTTCGCGAAGGCTACACAGTTAATTTTCCTATCTTTTTCAAAATATATATAATTTAAATAAAAAATTAATACAAAAAAATGAAAAATGAAATAAAGAATACATGCTTCGTGTATTTTTTATATATTTTTTATTGAAACAAAAAAAACTGGGTGGTTAAAAAGATAAATATTGTCCGACTGTTGACTACAGGCTTTTATGTGTTTGACATTCAGTATGAACAACGTAAACAATGAATGTTTTATTTTATTTAATTTAATGTATTGTAACACATATTATACATAACTTTTATCTTTCTGTACTCCTTCTCCATATGAACTTTAACTATGCCAAATCTCACAATCCCCCGTGCGCGCAATGAGTGTATGAACGTAAACAATGAATGTCTTATTTTATTTTATTTAATATATTTGTAACACATATTATACACAAATTTGATCTTTCTGCACTCCTTCTCCATATGAACTTTAACTATGCCAAATCTCACTCTCCTCTGTTAGCGCAATGTGCTTAAGAAGAGGTACAAAGTTTTTTTTCACGTATTAATATATAGATTTCGATCTGATTACAATGCATTTTCCAAAGCAAAGAAAGGATTCACCTTTTCCTCTAAAGATCTATTTTTGTTCCTTTCTGTGGGCACAGACGTATCAATTTCATTCTTCCAACTCGATGCAGAACAATCGCAAAGAGTTATTAGCGGATCAATCGTGTGGAAAAAATATCATGGAAACTCTGTCATGATGCCAAAGACAGAACAACACCTGCTAGCTCTAATAGTGACGCGAGGGCTCTACTAAATTGTGGTCAGATAAATGAAAAAAACCTCTCAATTGTTGAGTGGCTTATTTTCGTTTTGAATGTTTGCCAAATATCAAAATTGTAGTGTCTGGCTAATCCACTGCAAAACATCTGCTTCTAGATTTGTTGATGGCTTACTTGGTATGAAATTTCATACGACTTGTTATTATAGGAATATTTGTCTAATACCGGTTTCGATATTTTTCCATTCTTTTTTAAGTTCTTCCGAAAATATAAAGTTTTGGAAGTGCTTTTGCTTTAGTTTAATTTGTTGATACCAAACATTTAAATTTTTTGAAATTTCAAAGAGAAAGAAACCACTCAATTTTTCTCAACGAATAACAAATATTTTCGAATTTTTTAACATTTGATATGAGTATGAGACTGTATGTTCCTACCAGATGTTCAAAAATTTCCGAAATATTTGTTATTGGTTGCGAAAACTTTTCTTCCTTTTTGAAATTTTAAAAAATTGAGATATGTGGTGTTGCTTGTTAAAAGAAGATTTTAAAAGTTATTTGAAGAAAAATTTTGAAACTAACGAGAATCAGTCACAAATGCCGTTTTGTCGACGGTAAAAGGTAAAGATAACCTCATGAAACAAAGAAAGATACGTCTGTCAGTTTGATTTTTGAATTCACTATTTGCATTTTTTCAAGAGAAAAGAGGAGATGATTTCATAGCACAACGTCAGGAAATGTGCGATTAGACGTTAGATGTGTGGAGCAACAAGATGTCATAGCACAACGTCAAGGAATGTGCGATTAGACGTTAGATGCGTGCAGCAACAAGATGTCATAGTACAAATTAGACTGATGGGCCATTACACGTTAGATGTGTGCAGCGACAAGATGTCATAGCACAATGTCAGAAAATGTGCGATTAGACGTTAGACATGTGCAGCAACGTTTGTCATGCGACTTTTCTTGAATTGACTTGTACCATATAAAAGAGGTGGCTCTAAAAATACCTTTTCCTATGGCTAAATAATGCCTCTGTGGATATCTCTAGACATATTCGGAAAATTTCTTATTTTTATTAATGACAATCACATAAATTTTTTCTTCTGTTTTAGCACGGAAAATCTCTGACTTTGAGAACACTTTTAGAATAATCTTAATATAAATAAAAATCATTGTATGTAAATAATGCATCATCTCTTTCTAACCATAGGATAGTCTCCAACCAAATTTGGGGCGATAATTACTGACTAACTGAGGAAACGTAGTGTAAATGCTATACATCCTTACTGAAGCCTCTGTAGAAGGGGGAAAGATACATTATGGGGAGTCAGTACCCGATATACTTTCAAATATTGGATTTTTTGATTTTTTATATATTTGAAATCTTCATTTCAAGACCTTTCTAACGATATAAGTCTTTTGCTCGTGTTCATATTAGAAAAAAGTTAAAATAATCTTTAAAAACATGTGAACATATTAATAGTTACAATTAACATAATTTAACAAAATATATTAAAAATTAAAAAATTAAAAATAATTAAAGTTTTGTATTAGCCAGAATGGCGCATATGCAGCAAATTCCAATAAAATACAAATACAGATAATAGAATACAAAAACAGAAAAAATACAGAAGAAACAGAATAAGTACATAATAGCGATAACAATACACCTTTTTGCGTGCCCAATGCAGCAACAGCCAATGATTTCATCCGCAATATTGTCCTACAATTAACCAACAGATCACTAAAGAATTAAACAACAAAAATCGTGCTCTAATAATTAAAACACATAAAAGAAAACAATTAGAATATAAAATAAAAAAAGAAAAAAGAAATACAATTAAAATGGAAGAAATGGAAGAGAACTCGAATGGCGAACTTTTTCAAAGACCACTCGCCATTGGAGTTCTAGTATGGATAAATTTTCTGTCAAGGGTATGACCATAAAGTCAAAAATTATACTCCCTGTGGCCAACAGATTAATGTAGCACAAGTTTTTTACCTTAACTTGAATTATCTGAAAATGGTATTTTTGAAACTGCGTGTACCTTTTTCTCAAAATATACCTTATATATGCTCTTGAAATTTGTACCACCTATTCTATACATATAAATGTGTATACTGATGTGAATTATTTTTCTGATATTTTAAAAATATTTCTTAATAGTGCTGATCTCGTGTTAGAAAACGGCATTTTTTAAAAAAATCATAGTGACATTCAGTTAAAACTTAAGGGAAAAATCCAAGCTATATTTATGTAAGATTTTCACTTTTATATGGAAATAAATGTCTACTTAAACTGTATAAAAATTTCAAACAAATATCTATAATAGATTGTGAGAAAAAGTGCATAGAAAATGGTCAATTTAACATTGGCGGTATGGGGTACTGACTCCCCTTAAAACAATATAAAAGGTTAAAGTTCTGGAACGTTTGGGAATATTCTAGAATATTTTAGAACAGTTTTTCATTTTGGAAGTCTGTAGAATTTTTTAAAAGTTTATATGATATAATCTAGTTGATTCTGCAGCATTATAGAACATTTAAAAAAAATTTTATAGGATCTTTCTCGAGGTTCAGAGCAGGATTCAATGGTTAATTAATTAGATGAAATTTTTTTGATAAAAAGCTCAATTAAATAATACAAAATTAAGTTAAATTGTACGCATTACTACAGTTGCTTTTGTTGTTGCACTTTTTATTGCTTAAAGCTTAAAATATGTGTTTTTTCTTGAAACTCTTAACGTTTTCATTTAAACCACACTAATTTAGAGTAACAAACAGACTGGAGACACAATATCACCGAGTATATAAAGTTAGTGAGAAATAAAGGAAACTGATAAATTGGATAAAATTTGAATTATTCTTATACCACCTAGCAGTTAGTTACGTATATAGACATACAAGGCCGTGGCATTTGATAGTTTCTACACTTTTCGCATAGTTTCCAGGGAATACTGTGAAAATAACATACAGGATGCTGGGTATCAAGATATCCAAAAGTATTGGTTTATACTTAAATACCCACAACTAGTCATAAATTTCACTTGCATTAAACAGAAGAATTTTTCTGCAGAACTTTAGTATATGCATATATCTAAACGGTAATTGATCCTTAGTTTTTTTTACAAGTGCCTGAAGTTACACTATTTTTGTCAAAATAAGGATTTGTAGTATTACTAAATCTGCTGCACAGATGCGCCACTTTAACCCTTCAGCACACGCGTCCATTTTTGGAACAAAGCGCGGGTTCATTCTGACCCCAAATTGTTAGACACTTACTCTTCATTTTATTGGATATTTGTACAAAAATGATATATGATCAAAGTATAAGAATAATAGATATACTAAACAAAAATTAAAATTAAAAAAGAAAGAAAAGTATAGATAAGAAACAGCAGATTTAAACAAAAACAATGACAATGCATCTTCAAGCGTACTAACGCAACAGCCTCAAGTGATTGCATCAACAGAACTTTAAAACAATAGAATTTAAAACACATAAAAAATAATTTAGAAAGTAAAAATGTTCAAAACGGAAGAAATGAATGAGGAAGTGAATGGTTAGCTAGTGCAATAATCCAGTTCTTTTTTTCCAAATTTAATTATTTGATATGTTTTATTTGAGTTATATTCATTAAGCAGAGTTTCTTTGAAGTGTAATTTACACATTAAGCAAAAATTATTTCCTGCCTTATCTACTGTGGTTGCAATAAATTTATCTTTAATTTCGCCATTCAATTCCTCATTCATTTCTTCCGTTTTGAACATTTTTACTTTCTAAATTAATTTTTATGTGTTTTAAATTTTATCGTTTTAAACTTCTGTTGATGCAATCACTTGAGGCTTTTGCGTTAGTGCGCTTAAAGATGTATTGTCATCGTTTTTGCTTAAATCTGCTGTTTCTTATCTATACTTTTCTTTCTTTTTTAATTTAAATTTTTGTTTAGTACATCTATTATTTGTATCTGTATTATATTATACATAGCTGCATATGCGCCTTTATATATAATACTAAGAATTTTTATTAATGTTTAATTAATTAATTTAATCAATTTTTAAATAATATTTTCATTAAAATTTAGTCAATTTATAATTGTCAAAGTATAAGAACATTTTTTCGTAAAAATAACTTGTATTTAAGACACAAATGCGATTTTTAATAAGGTAAAGGAAAGTTGAACTTATATCTTTTTCCTCAATTTTCGGTATTCTTTTCTTCTCCGCTGCGCACGTTCGTACGCTTCCACAGCCATAACTTTCAATTAGCCTGAAACGTTAGCACACGCTCGGGTCAATTTGACCCCAATGCCCTCAGTAGAAAGCGAGAAACCCCGTTTCACCGGTTTTGGCCTTCTTATCCTCTTGCTCTAGCTCACCTGTGAAGATACAGGAAATAACAGGGTCAAGTGTTTAGAAATTCCAAGAATTTTTTAACAAAAGAGAAAGGGTGGGGTCAAAAAGACCCCACGCGTGTACTGACCTGTTAAATAATTAATCCGAATTGCGAACGTTTTGCTGGTACGCAATTTTTTTTACTGGAGTTTCCATCAAAAATGCTCAATGATATTGTGCCCGGAGACCTTGAAGGACAGATGGAGTCGTCCACTTACTGCTTGATATTCATTGTGTGTCTGTAGCGAAAAAGGGTGTAGCAAATGTAGATATTGCGCATGCGCGATCATGGCAGAAAAACCTGGAGTAATGCCTTATAGACTTTCATAACTAATTATATATAATTTCTTCAATATAAGCAATTACTTTTAGAAACCTTTGATCCGGGTACTCTGTATCACTTATTTGTTGATGAGTTAGACGCATTACAGATGCAATAAAATTACAACCGTCAACAAAAAAAATGCGGTTAATTTAGGGTTATTGCAGTGAATTTAATAAAACTCGATGTCTTTAGAGGAAAAGTAAATCGTATATTAATACATATACGATTTATAATAAAATAAATATATTTCAGCATTATTAACACAACACAGCGCAAAAAACATAAGATTATTTTCCCTTTCTTGAAGAATATTAATTATTAATACATATACGACTTATAATAAAATAAATATATTTCAGTATTATTAACACAACACAGCGCAAATAACAAAAGATTATTTTCCCTTTCTTGAAGAATATTAATTATTAATACATATACGACTTATAATAAAATAAATATATTTCAGTATTATTAACACAACAGAGCGCAAATAACAAAAGATTATTTTCCCTTTCTTGAAGAATATTAATTATTAATACATATACGACTTATAATAAAATAAATATATTTCAGTATTATTAACACAACAGAGCGCAAATAACAAAAGATTATTTTCCCTTTCTTGAAGAATAGTAATTATTAATACATATACGACTTATAATAAAATAAATATATTTCAGTATTATTAACACAACACAGCGCAAATAACAAAAGATTATTTTCCCTTTCTTGAAGAATATTAATTATTAATACAAATACGATTTATAATAAAATAAACATATTTCAGCATTATTCACACAACACAGCGCAAATAACAAAAGATTAATTTCCCTTTCTTAGAGAATATTAATGAGCCAAGTAAAAGCATAATAATACGAGAATTCTTAGATTAATCTCCCTTTAATATTTTACAAAAGCTTTAAAATCTCAGAATTTTAATATTTTTGTTTTTTAATCCATTTCAAGAGGCAGAGGATATTAAAGCATGTGCTCATTCCACGATATTTTGTTGCATAACAATCCAAAAGTGAAGTTAAATTATTTCGATAAAACTCATAATTCCACTGCGTATCATCTTTGAATTTAATTCCAGAGAAGTGGTTCTAATTGCACAAATGATAAATGGTAAGAAGACTGGTGTAGCCGTGCTTCCTCCAAATGTGTTTAGAATGCACTTCAAAGAGTGGCATTCGAGAAACTTCTAGGAAAATCGTAAACACGCAATTTATCATAGAATTAAGGTTTCATAGAATATAATATTAAAATTAGCAGTGCTTTGCAACTGAAGATGCACTGCACTGATAATTTCTATGAACCCTCATCAGTTTGTTTGATATCGTAGTATAGATTTAAATTAATGTAAACTCCTTTTTAAACTCTTTTAATGCATGATGCTATACTTTAAATTAGAATTGTTGAAAGATTTATTCATTAGATGTGACAAACTTTGAATTAGAAATTAAATAAAACAAAATAACTTGTAAAAGCACACATACACGTCAAAAGACCTGGTGAAACGTCTTCAAACATGAATATTAATTAATCGAAACCATCGGTGAATCAAATGAGAAATATGGATATTTAATTATGTAGCGTAATTTATTATTTTAAATAAGGATAACAAATCGAAGTACCATGAATTGATAAAGATAAAGGTATAATGTGACTTTTTTATTGAAACAAACATGTAATAGATAATATAACTTTTTTATTGAAACAAACTTTCGAAATTAAATAAAAGGAAATAACTTTTACAAGCACACATGCACGTCTAAAATATTTGTGAAACATCTTCAAACATGAATATTAATTAATCGAAACGGTGAATCACATGAGGAATATGGATATTTAATTATATAGTGTAATTTATTATTTTTTTAAATAAGGATAATAAATCGAAGCAACATGAACTGATAAGGATAAGTGTACAGGGTTATTAAGAAAACGTGGCAAATCTTTAAGGATAGGTCAGTCATAGGTCTTAAGGATATTGATATATAGGATGCTATCGTATATATATATATATATATAACCTTAATTTTTTAATACACTCTTTTCCTTTTTTCATCATATCTTTAATCTTCATCGAAACTCCCCAACCTTAGAAGTTTGGCGCAAAAGAAAATAATTTGATATTTTGTAAACATCCGGACCCTACATGACGCGTTAGGTTCATTCCTTTGTCACTTCTCCCGTTGGCTGCATTTCTCAGTTTTTGGTTCGTAAAATTATTTCTAATATTTGGTATTTCATTCAAATTCTTGGTTTATCATAATGTTCGGGGTAAAGGACATTGTTTTTAGCTTCATGCCAGCACTGTTCGCAGAAAAAATTATGATTTCACTAATTTTTTAGCGGTTCGTATAGATTTTACTTACCCTGATGAGCATCTATACGCTTTTACCGATTAACTACAGTCTCTCCATTTTATTTCAACATTTATTGATTTTCATGACATTGATGTATATATTTGTTAAAAATGTCACAATATCTTCGAAATTCGAGGGAAATTCATCCAGCCTTTCGGGAGATATTCAAAAAAGTGTGCATTATTAGCTTTCTGTGAAACAGCTGGATGCACTCGTTTGTTCCCGACCTAATTTTAAGGCTAGATGAGGCATACTTGAGCAAATTTCGTATTTTTTCTAATATCACTGAAAAGGCTGGTTGAATTTCCCTTGAATTTCGACGGTCTACAGAATAGGTTTTAACTCACAGTTTACATCAAAGATTCGGTCACGACGACATTTAGGGGACCGGTCAAAAATTGATGAACTCGAAGAAAGATTTTGCTCACTCCGCTTCACATAAAGCTGATAATAGTTTACAACTTTTATCAATTCTTTTCTGTAATGTGGGCAATATTTATATGCATTTTGATAAAAATAGCACAAATATTTGGGAAGATATAAAGATTTTTTTAAATATACTAAATTTTTCTGCATGTTTTTGCTTATAACTTAAAGAGTTCTTCTTGGAATTGTGTGAAACCTACAGAGTACGTGACAAACTAATAGTGGAGCAGTTTATAAAAATTGCATGTCAATACGTGAAAAAGTAAAGAAGATATTAGCATTTGTAATAAATACTTTTCTACTGCGCATGCGCAGTTGGTAGAGTGATTTTTCTTTCACAACATCAGAGCCATATATATAGCGCAACTTATATAAAAATTCGAGTTCAATATTGTTAATATTCAGAAAGATATCGACATTTTGTCCAGAACTGTTTTATGTTTAATGCCATCTGCTGCCTCCAGATGGCATTTGCGCACCCTTGTTCCTAGGCGATTCCGGATGCTTATCGTATGCCTGACCTACCCTTAAAGTTTGGCCACGTTTTTTTTGAATCACCCTGTATAATCTAACTTTTTTATTGAAAAAGAATGCAATAGATAATGTAACTTTTATAGAAACAAAGATGTAATAGATAATGTAACTTTTTTATTGAAACAAAAATGTAATAGATAATGTAGCTGTTTTATTGAAACAAAAATGTAATAGATAATGTAACTGTTTTATTGAAACAAAAATGTAATAGATAATGTAACTGTTTTATTGAAACAAAAATGTAATAGATAATGTAACTGTTTTATTGAAACAAAAATGTAATAGATAATGTAAGTTTTTTATTGAAACAAAGATCTAATAAATAATGTAACTTTTTTATTGAAACAAAAATGTAATAGATAATTTAACTTTTTTATTGAAACAAAAATGTAATAGATAATATAACTTTTTATTGAAACAAACCTTCCAAATTAAATAAAAGGAAATAACTTAAAAAACCACACATACACGTCTAAAATATTTGTGAAACATCTTCAAACATAAATATTAATTAACCGAAACGGTGAATCAAATGAGAAATATGAGTATTTAATTGTGTTGCATAATTTATTATTTTTAAACCAGGCTAATAAATGGAAGTAACAAGATGATGAGGGAGATGGGATAATAATGGAAGTAACTGATAAGGATAAGTGTATAATGTAACTTCACTGTTAAAAACTTTTTTATTGAAACAAAGAACTTTTCAAATGAAACAAAGAATTCTTTATTAAATTATTTTTAAGACTTGACAAATCTTCATATGAATAGCATACGCAGAGCTAAGAGGAAAAGCTTTTGCTTTCGCATTTTTAAATTAAATTTTCTTCTCATTAATAAACATACAAAACTGTAACATCTGGATATGTTAAATAGAGACAAAAAGCCAATTCAAGAAAAATTTGGAAGAAGAAACGAGTTTTTACACGTTTTTATTTAACTTAACTTGTTTCAAGTTTGTAAAAACATAATTATGTAATCGATTTTACACTCACTTCTTCATATCCTACAGTTTTCAAATTTTTATCAGTTTCGTGTTCTCGGTGACAATACAGTGTTCCAATACTTTTAGAACTGAATTATCAGTTCACCAAAGAATTTTATTTCATTTTTTCAATATGCGTGGTGCCATCTGGTTTGAGAATTTGAGAAAAATTGACCTTAAGATTAATAATTAATTATGAAATAAATTAAAGATTAAAATGTAGAATATGATTAAAAATAATTTTAAAAAACACACCGTTATTAACGTACTATAAAGTAGAAACATTTTTAATAAAAAATATAGACGTTAAAATAAAAATTTAAAAGCATGGAGATCTGAAAGCATATTGTAAAGAAATTGATCCACTGTGAATTCCTAATTATTCATTAAAAATTAAATACATATAAATGGGATTAAAATTCCAATTCGTTTATTGTATTTCTATCTAACTCCTACTTTGTTTTAGTATCCATATTTTTGATAAAAATCCTTACTCTTAAAAAATCCTTTGGATAAAAAATCTTTTTCAGCTAAGAAATAAAAGGGTGTTTTTAAAAACATTTTAATTTATATTTCATTTTTGTTTCTTGGAATTCCCAAGTCAAGAAAAAAAACTTTGAACAGAAACAATCTTCCCTTCATTGCAAAATCCTTTTCTTACTAATGGAAGTCGGAGCTAACATAAAGGAATTTGAGTGGAATTCGTATTGATCGTAGTTTCTGTTGCCTGATTTAAAATCTAAGAAATTTGTTTCAATAGTAAAAATCAATTCAAAATAAATAAATTTTATTTCTAAAGCACACGCTTTTAAATTTACATAGATAACACATTTTTGAATACATACATTTTTCTATGTTTTCTCCGAATAATTCCCATTCAACGTGCAATAACTATTGCTGCGTTACTGCTGCTGGGTTAAACACAAACTTGACGGAATTAAAGATTCCCGTCAATAATCTTATGCACACTCAAATCTGAAATAACAGTTCATTTCCGATTTTGTCTACTATTATGCGTCTGTTTGCGAGAATGAGTTCACTGATGCGATCAACGATCTCAAAATTTTTCGAAGTTGATTATCTTCCCTCGCAGTAAATGTCATCAAGGTTCGTACTACGTTTGTTTTCGAACATGTTGTACCAATTTCTCCGAATAATTCCCATCCAACGTGCAATAACCATTGCTGGGTTAAGCACAAACTTGACG
>BGPR01003146.1:110183-125211 GCA_013235015.1 Araneus ventricosus | reverse complement strand
TAATCAAAGGCTTATTTACTTCTATAAATGCACTTGAGAATAATAACAAATAAAAATTATTTAAATCTCAAAAGGAAATATCTTAGAGCCCTAATAAGCACTTTAGCTGTTCCTGATCCAGGTTGCCTTTCAAAATCCGCTTTGAGAATTGCAAGATCCATTCTTTTTGAATCCAAATTCCAGCGCGAGACACATAAAATGTTTGATTTAGCTCGAGACGCTTGGAATTCTATACTTTTCCGTGATCCAGTCAACGGTATACGCGTAATTGGCTGTAATGAGTTGCTGGAATGATATCCATTTGATTGATCAAAGAAATTTCTCCAATATTTAGTTTCTTTTGGACCGAAATATTTCGATGCCCTCTTATTCTTTCGGGATGTGAAGAATGTGCGGTCTTTTCATGGTGCATTTATATCTGTTATTGAATTATATTTTGCTATAAAAGATGCCTCATTAGCTCATGCTTACTCAACTGAGCCTGGAATTAATAAAGACTAACCGTATGTGCTTTGGTATATGAAAAGGAAAATTTCTTTCGAAAATATCGATGGAAGTGAATATAAACTACCTTGCTTATTCTTAAAAGATTCTAAACGGTTATTTTATATTATAATTTGACGATTTAAGATATTTTATAAAGATGAAAGTTTGAACTAGTTTTATCAGTTGAAGGAAATAAATTCTTAAATCCCAATAGTTTGAAACTGTTTCTAAATTTCCGATTACCCAAGCTTTCAAATAATATTGGTACTTTGGCTTTCAACGTCGTGGATAATTGTCAAGTATTTCAATGACTCGGTTAAAGCGATTGGAACTAAATAAACATTTATGTTATAATGAATACTTCACTTTCAATTATGATTCTTGTATCTTTTAATTTCACATTTTTCTAGGCGTAGAAGTCTCAGATGCAATTAAGAATAAGTGCCATGGTATGAAGACATTGCCTGTCATCTTTTCGTTTCATCTTATATAATTTACTACCTCTAGTTGTAATTGTGCCGTTCGACAGCAAGATAAAAGTGCCATTTACTGAATTGTTTTTGAGGAAAGTTGTTAGATTTAGTTATTACTATTCTCTTTTCATTACTAAATGGATTTTTCGACAAGGTTTCTCGAGTGTCTAATGATTTTCAGCTAAGCGAACTTGAAGCCCTGCGGAGATTTTTTTAAAATAACGGAGACAAATTTATTAATGAAACGAAAACAAAAAAATGGTTCAAAATTCTTTTAAACGTAAAATAAAGTAAAATAATCAAATAAATTACACGCGAAAAGATACACTACACTTACAAAATTTAAACATTACTATTTATTATGCTAGGTTCATAATAACTTTCAACGCTCAGTTAGCAACTTATATCTGTTGAGTAATATACCATTTTCCTTTGAGATTTGGTAATTGCAGAAAATCGCGGTGCTCTTTGGACTCTTCAAATAACATCGAAAATTTCATTATGGTTCCAGATAACGTCATAATGAAGATATGAATAAATCTATTGCTTTCAAATAAAAAACATCGACTATTTTCAGAAATTTAGGCTCCACAAACGACGTCTTTCAACTTTAAGTCATGGTTCATTAACCTCGGTAGAAAAATGGTCAATTCCTTGGCAGTCGAAGAAAGGGTATTTAGGACCTGTTTGTACAGTGGTACTTTTAACCCTCTCGTACCGAGCGAGGCGGTCCAGGGCGGTCTAAGAATTTCCCCTTATCAGTGATGAAGGCCGGTTTGAGGCGGTTGGCTTCTTTTGAGGGGAGGTGAGGTTCTGAGATTGCTCAGGAGATAAGCGCGGTAGGGGGTCCAATTATCCGCGCCAACCACAGCACATTATCGTACGCCTTAAGGGAAGGCTATAACAGGTGATGGGGGAAATGACCACCCAGGTTGGGAGAGTCCAATTCATGTCGATTCCCCTCAAAAAGTCCCGGTTTTATAGGAGCTAGAAGAAAAATTCGCCTCGGGATTAAGAAGTTAAAATGATTGTAATTTTGACAATAGCCATTTATAAAAGTCTTATACTTGAACCAAATCTCTTGTCATACCAAAGCGAGGACATTCGCTCATTATAGTACTTACGGTTTTGAAGTAGAATGTTACAAATTTTCACAACCGATGACTTGAATATTGCCTGTTTGTCTACCAAGCCTGTATTTATTGTTACAGTGGGAAGAAAAGTCTTTAAAGCACCTTGTCTGAGATTCGCAGTAGGATTAAGGTAATTAAAGACTGACAATAATGTATAAGAAAAAATGGCATAAAGCACATTAAAATGGATATTACCGCAATTTCGAAAATTTCAGAACTGTGTAGTTGCTTGGATTAAAGTTAACAGAAAAGTTCTTTCTAACTGTTTGATACTTTCAAATAATGAATTTTCTCTCAATCTAGTTGATGCTATAATCTTACCATCCGCTACTTGATACAAGAAACTGACACTGTAGCTTTCGCCATTTGTGAGAAAACAACATTAACTTTAGTGGTTCTACCGATATCCAGTGAGACAAGGGGCATTTCGGCCGACACAGCTACAGATAAACTAATGAGCCTCAACCAAGAATAACTGTTTCAAGTACAAGAGAAGCAACTCATGAAAGTGGTTGTCCATTCTCGCTATACAATCCGATACTATTTAAACAGAAGGAAAGTTCTTGTTGCATTATTATTCTTGGACAGCCAGAGACTCCAAGAGAAAAGCTTGCATACCAGTTTATTCCATTTCTCCAATGTATTTAACTAAACCAAATGTAAAGAAACACAGAAGGAACTTTTTATGTGTCCATCTTTAATCTCGGATGCTTTGCAAAACTCAAATTCTAAATCCTTTTAATAGCGAATTTCTTTTTGAATTTAAGCAGATTTAAAGTAATTCATTATAAATGAGTCCCTTTTCAGTAAAAAATGTAATAAAAATTCTTTTAAATGTAAGATATATTTTGTTTTCAAACAGCCGCAGTTTGTTTATCTTTCGTATCTTAATCGTTCTTTTCCAAATAACGTGTTAAATTGTATCTGTTATTCTATAGCTTTTTTAACCCTCTGAGCGCCCAATTATTTTGAGCTTATAGCTGTCAGGTTAGAAAACTTAACTTTTAAAGCAAATGAATTGATCTTTTTTGTATTTAATTATACCTCTTAAATCTTAAGAATGCGTTATCCATGATTTTTTAAGAATATATTCATATAAATACGAGCTATCTGCTTTTGAACTGAACATGAAAAACGTAAAAAGACGTTTGAGCCGCTCGGACGGTTCTCGTTGACAAACGAATGCTACCATAAAATCAAATAAAATATTAAATGAATAGAAGGCTTACTTTTATTAAACCAAATAAATGTGAGGGGAAAAGTCTACTCATAACATTTTCTTGTGACAAAGGAAAAAATAAGTAAAAGATTGGGAAAATGAGGAACAATTTTTTTCCCAAAATGAAGAACCTTGTTCTAGTGAAAAGTACTTATTGCTCTTAAATGATCTGGGCTGCAGATATTTCATAGAATGCTTACTTTTATTAAATCAAATAAATGTGAGGGTAAAAGTCTACTCATAACTTTTTACTTGTGACAAAGGAAAAAATAAGTAAAAGATTGGGAGAATGATGAAGAATTTTTTTTCCAAAATGAAGAACCTCGTTCTAGTGAAAAGTACTTATTGCTCTTAAATGCTCTAGGCTGCAAATATGTCATCTATGCCTTGGAGAATATTTTCCTATTCAGTGAAGTTACATTCTTTCGCTTTGAAAATCTTTTGTATTTGGATTAATAACAGCAAGGACAATAAATTTTTTTCTTGTGAAAAGGAAAAAATAAGTAAAAGATTGGGAAAATGATGAAGAATTTTTTTTCAAACATAAAGAAACTCGTTCTAGTGAAAAGTACTTATTGCTCTTAAATGCTCTAGGCTGCAGATATTTCATCCATGCCTTGGAGATATTTTCCCATTCAATGAAGTTACATTCTTTCGATTTGGAAATCTTTTATATTTGCATTAATAACAGCAAGGACAACAAATTTTTTTCTTGTGACAAAGGAAAAAATAAGTAAAAGATTGGGAAAATGAGGAACAATTTTTTTCCAAAATGAAGAACCTCGTTCTACTGAAAAGTACTTATTGCTCTTAAATGCTCTAGCCTGCAGATATTTCATCTATGACTATATGGAGAATGTTTTCCTATTCAATGAAGTTACATTCTTCCGCTTTGGAAATCTTTTGTATTTGCATTAATAACAGCAATGGCGCTTTCTTAACAGTTATACGACCAAACTCTAATTTTGCTTTTATGAACAGTGTAGTTCTTTTAAAGCAATTAAGTGGCAGCACGGAAAAAATCGTTAATTTTGTCTTTAATTACAAGGAACGTCAGCTCGTAAAAGGGGCGAAAAAAACATTAAAGTAAATTGTTTTTGCTCAACACTTTTGTGTTTCTAAAACTCTAGAATGAAAAGAAGTATGTTGGAGAAAAACGATTTTTTTCCTCCTCGACCACCCTTCTTATACAACCGCAACCGTAAAAATAAAAAAATCCCATATTAGAAACTACTAAGTGTTAAAATTTAGACACTTTCAGGCGCGATAAATGTTTTTTGCTGTCTTTTTAAAGAGTACAACAAAGTGGCATTAAAGACTTTAAACTGATTTTTTTTGTTCCGTTGCAAAGTTTGTCATTATTGCATTATGCTTAGTTTTAAATATAAGGCTCGCTACTGAAGGAGAGAGAATAAAGTTTTTCCTCTCTAGTCTGAGGATCGAGTTTTTTTTCTAGAGGTTTAAGAAGTTTCAGGGTTTTCGATGATTCTGTTGTTGCAATAACAGTTTACACGCTTGCTTCGTTTATCCACTTAACAATAACAGTAAAATCTTCCATGCTTATGGAAGAAAGTTCAATAAGAAGAGTGCAAAATGCTGATTAGTTGTAGAGGTTTGTACAGAAAAAGAAGCCGAGAAAAAAATCCATTAAAAATGGCTAAAGAGGTCAAATGTAAAGTAATTTAGCATTTAATATAAATTTATGTCAGAAAAAATAATAAACTCCAAAAGAAGTAATTGGGGAAATGTGAATAAGTTTTAAATGATTAATAACTTAACAATAATAAAGTCTCAACAATGAAAAAAGAATAACGTTTCTTTAAATCATAGTTTTTATCTCGACCTTAAGTTTAACCTCAACGTTTTAGTTTTAAACAGAAAAATTATTCTTCTTATATTTATATAGAAGTTTGCTTTGAAGAAATTTTTGCAACATTGTGAGTTCTGGTGAGCAATTGTTTTCTGTACAAACTACTCAAAATTTTATTATAAATGACGTCATAGTTATTATTTTAAACTTTAAAAAAATCATTCGTAATTACATGCTTAGCAATGAAAATCTATTACTGTTGAATTACTGCCGGAAGTTGAACTTACAGATTACTTCATGGCAATAGTTTCTATTACGTTTCTTTTATAGCACAACATGTTGCACGATATTGTACAATATTGTTCGACATTATATAATATTATATGACGTTGTACAGTATTGTGAATATTGTTCAATATCTTACAATACTGTGCAATATCTTTATGCTACTAGTTTACGGGATAAAATTATTTATTTAATCCTTTCACTCTGCTCTAAAATATGACTATAATTAAAATGAAATAAAAACTATTTTTTGCATTAAATAGAAAGGTGCATATGCAGCTACTTCTAATGAAATACAAAGACAAATAATAGAAAAAACATAAATTTGAATTAAGAAGAAAAATGAATAAAAGAAACAGAAAAAGTAAACGATAATAATAATGATAGCAATAAACCTTTCTGCGCGCTCAACGCAGCAGCATTAAGTGGTTGCATCAACAAAATTTTCCTAAAAATAACATAACAAAAACTATAGTATTAAATAACAAAGATTCTCCAATAATTGAAACACTTAATAAAAATTATAAATTAAAAAAATAATCAAAATGGAGGAAAAATGGAAAGGAACTAGAATGGCTAACTCTTCAGAGACCACACGCCATTTGTAGTTCTAAATTGGACAAATTTTCTGTAGAAAGGAATGACAAAAGTCAAAATTTAATCCTTTTTGTGGTCTGAATTTGTCCAGCAACCAAATAAAGGAAAAAAATATTAAGTATACTCAATAAAAAGCAAAAAGGAATTGTCTGCTTTGCAGAGCCGAACGCAAATTATTTTCAATTCATCTTCTTATTAAATTTGACATAAAAAGTTTTTCTTCATCGTTAAACAGAAAAGTCGTGAAGTCGCTCATATTTTTGACTCGTGATTTCAGTCCTAGTAATTTTTATTGCGTTCTAAATTGCAAATGTATTAATTTTCTCTAATCTGGGCATGGAGTGAGTTCATATTTATGTTGGCTAACTCTAAAAATGCCAGATGGCTGATATTTTTAAATTAATCTTAATAGCGTTTTGATGTTTGTGTTTTGTTTTTCCTCTTTATTTTGATATAATGCTTTTTGATGTACAGTTCTCCTTTGTCTTTCGTTTGGGAAATTTCGGGCTAAGAGAAACTATGTTTGGCGTAATGCAAGCTTCTTACAGAAAAACTTCCTAATTATTATTTTGAATCCATTTCGAATAATGTCCTTAGCCCTTGAAAAAATGTCATACAATGGATTCCTTGTTTTTTTTCTTTCGATTACCTCTGAGTTTATCGTTGTTTTTTGCCCCTCTTTGTATGATATTGATGTCAATTGTTCTCTGTTTTATGTTTTGCTGCTGCAATTGCGCGCTACTTAAACATTGTTTAAACTTTATTTTCTAAATTTTATTCTCTAAACGTTATTGTTTATAAATAATTTTTTTGTTGTTTTTGCTTAAAATTTATGTTAATTTTTTTATTTTAAATTTTATTCTAATTTTTCTAGTTGATTGTTTTTAGAGCAAATGTATTGACTTCATTTCTTAAATTGACAATATCTACTTGAGACCATTTTGTAAAAATTCGTTGTTTTTTCTTCTTTCATTGAAGATACGCACAAACAAAAAACATATATAATGAATCCACATAAATGCCTTCACAATTAAGGCGGACTGTTGCACCTCAGCGGACACAAACAGCAGTACACACCCATAGGTAAACAAACATAATTCCCAGCGGTAAACGCGCTCACACATTTTCAGAATACACAAGGAGCAACTTACACCATTAAATTATTAACAATACAGAAAGGAGACATGTGTATATTTTATTTGTATATGTATATTTTAGTTTTTGACTATCGCTACTATTTTTACTGATAAATGTGAGAATAAAGTGAATTGATAAATGCATCGTGTGTTCAGAGCAACATGGTCATATCTGGCTGTTGTGCTATTGCGGTAATGAAGCGGTGGACGTACTAGCCAAGAAGGCAACACAGGAATCCCCACGTACATCGCAGCGCCAAGACACCATATCAAGAGTCTGCTACAAAAAGAGTCCATCATCCGCTGTGAAAAATGGGACAATGGAGGAACAGCGGGAGTGTTGACAACGTTTTGCCTAAAGTCAAGACAACTCCTACTTCATGGCAAAGGCCAGAAAAAATGTTCCTCACGGGCCACGGCCCATTTCCAACATATCTTAAAAGATTCAACATCAGAAGCAGCGATTCCTGTGGTTGCGGAAACCTGGGAAACCCCTTACACTATGCTACAAGTTGCCTGTTTACAACATCAAACCACCTAACGAAACTGTCAGCTGACCTAGAACCACTTTGGTGGAAAAGAGTCATGAACAACAACAATTCTAGGGCGAAAATCAGAATACTCATCCACTTCATCGCGGGAAACGAAACACTCTTTTTTCCAAAAGATGGCGACAATAACTAACCACAGACGCAACTAACCCTATGTACTCAATTTTCTCTCTTCTTCCATACACAGGGTACGACCCTCTCAAATTCAACAACACAACGACTTGAAAGACTGAACTTAAAGAAAAATTTTATATTCTTTTGTTTTTAAAGTCCTGTTTTTTTGTGTCTTTTTATAGAAGTTGTATATTTTTTTGCTCTGGCTTTTTCAATAATGTTTCACGCATACCCAACCAACCGACAGGGAGCCGTCCTGGCTCCGAGTTCGGGGGTATGCTGTGGTGTTATGTTGTGCTATTGATAGTATTAACTCTCTGAATCCGGCTAGATTGAGAATTTCAGAACCTCAAAAATTGAAGTAAATTTTCGCGTACGAAAAAAGAATGGAATCCACCCTTTCTTTACAGAATTTCCAGAAGAACGGCACCCGAATTTGGGCGATTAATTGCTAACAAAGAAAGGAACTACTTTTCTCCCGTAAAATGCACTCAGACAGCCTAAACCGCCAGAGTCAAAGCCTCTGTCGAATGGGGCGGTTTGTGGCGAGATAGGGTTCACAGAGTTAAAGATAATATTCCAAGCATTATCTTCAAATACCATCAATCAAATTGTCAAAGATTTAACAGAAACAAGTTTGGCGATGGTATGATTCTAAAAGCAAAAGGCTCCCACATTAATAAAAAAAATCTGAAAAAAGTAACTTGTAACAAGACAACGGAAAAAGATAAAAGCCTCTGTTACGACACTTTGCATTTTTTAAAAATAAAATTTGACTCTGTTACAAAGCCACATTGTTTATTCAATTCCTTGAATTCAGTTTCTTTATTGAAGCCGTACGATCTCATCAGTTCAACCGCGAACAATTTAAATACCATTGATTTCTGACCTAACAGGTTTCAGCCTCGGATTCGAACATTATTTTTAACAAAACTATTTCACTTACGACAAGTTTAACTTCATCTTCGATTCCGATAAAAAGCAAAACATTATACAAAGCGCAAGTTACAGGAAAACGAAAAGAATTCAAAGTCATGTTACTTTTGCATTAGCGAACGTCTTTGTGTGAAAGAAGCAGATAAAAAAGGACCCTGGGGTTAAAAAATGCCTAATGGAAAAACCCTTTAGAAAGCAAAAAAGCAGTAAAAAATATACTCCGAGTTTGTTTTCTATGGTTAGGCAATTACTTTCTACCTAATCAAAGAACAAAGCATGTTGTATTTGCTTTTTACACCAGAGTGCGCTCTTAAGCTAAGGCTTGTTGCCAGATTCTGCCTGGAAATCCAATTGTAAGAAGGGGAGAAGGGAATGGGGGGAGGACATCCTTGTGTGATTTTTTTTCCTTTTAGGTTTTTCTCAACGAGTTTTTGGGTAGAAAGAATAAAAGCTGTACAATGTACAATTGCTGGAGGATATGAAATAATGATACGTTTTTGATTAAGGCAGAAATAAAATTAAATTGTTCTTCACAAAGTCGACTTTTTTTCAAAAAGGTTTGTTATAACTATCATTTCGAGATTTGTGGAGGCGTTAGCACAGTGATTCTTTTGTATTTGCTTGTGGTAATGCGTAACGATGAGATTTACTGAAGCTCCGATGAATTATGGATAAAAATTCGGAAAGCAGCAAAAAGAAGTATAGCTTATTGAAAAATGAATTCTGCAGTGTAAAGTTCTAGTGAAGTAACATTAGTTATGGACTACAGCAATGCTACTTACTTTATGGTAGTGTGAGTAAATTGATCTTAAACTGAAATTAATTGAGCAGGAGAAATGTGGGAAAGGTTTATTTGGCGAACTAATTTTGAAAGGTAAACCTGGAGTTTAGGGTGCGTACTATTTTCTCGCCAATTTTCTTTGCCGTCGCCAAACACTGTTTAGGATGCGCAGTGTGTTTTTTATAGGTCTTCTTAACATTAGATGCCTATGGCATCTCAAAACGAGAGATTGAGCACGCTGTGCCTTTGGCAGTGCAAGTGTGCACTTGGCAAGCTTATTTAACTTAAAACCAGCGGGAGTGTTCTCCCCTAAACTTTCTCGTATACTTCCCCAAAAGGGAGCCGTTTCTCCTTCCCCCGCGTGGCTAAAAAAATTCGGACCTACTGTTATCCAGAATCCAATAACTATCAGAAAGTTTTTCATTATAGTGATTGAAAAATATCTAGGTAAAGAATCCAATTCAGAGATCCGTATCGATAGAAACGCATCTATCGCACACTGCTAGGTTTCACTCTTACCGTCTCAAGGACCAACTAACGTAATTCGATCTTTCCGCGTGCACAGAAGATTGCTTCCAGTACGCATGCGCGTGGAGATAACGGATTGGTTTCAATGGTAAATTATACAGACCGACAGACAGTCAACCCTTTGACGGATTTGGGCCAAAATTTTATACGGACCTACATTCATGACGATAAAACTGTGTACCAAATTTTATCCATCTAGCTATTCAAGCTTTTGAGTTATAGTGTTCACATGACTTCGGATATACAGGTAGACAGACTTCCCGTTGAGGGATTTTGTCCAAAATTTGATAGAAACCTACAAATTATGTTTAAAGACCACATACCAAATTTCAGCCCCGTAGCTCTAATAGTTTTCGAGTTATCTTGTTCACAGACATACAGACAGACATAATTCCAAAATTGTGTTTTTCGGAATCAGGGAGGTCTAAAACGTGAGAATCGTCAAAATCTCGAGTTCCAATTTTTTGACGATTACAATACTTTCTCTTTGTATACTTCGTATACGAGAAAGTAAAAACATCAGCGGCTTCATTTCAGCAAAGCTGGCCCCTTGTAGCTTTCGCTTTGTCATTGAGTAACGAAACACACAGGGAAACACGAAAACAGGAAAAATACGACGTCCGAAGACGATGAAACGTAGCAAGGGAACCATTGTTTCCAGAAAATACATTCCTTGTTCTATATTTGGAAGCCATAATCAGCAACTCAGAGAAAGAAAATTAGCAAACTCGATGAACGAAAATCTTTAGAAGAGAAGCGAACGGTTATTGAAAAAAATCGTTTGGTCAATGATCAAAAAATGCCAAACGAAGTATTATTCAAATTTGTACGCCGGCCAATCAAACAGAAGAGAGTAGACAGTGGACCAATGGAAATGAGGCGAAAATAAAGGGCATGCGCCGTAGATCGGTAAACAAATCACTGATGGCGCATGCGCAAACGACGCCGAAAAAATTTTCAACTCGCATCCAAAACAAATGTTCTGGCACTCTCTCTCTTGGCGACAAACAATTGGCGAGCTTTAGGGAAACGAAGTGTGTACGCACCCTAAATTCCAGGCTAACCGAAACATATTATTGAAAATGCAAAACAATTGTTTTGGCACTCTCTCTTGGCGACAAACAATTGGCGAGCTTAAGGGAAACGAAGTGAGTACGCACCCTAAACTCCAGGTTAACCTTTTGAAATGCTCCCAAATTTATGTAATTTCATGAAACGCGTTTATTATTTAAATAAAGTGCATACTTTTATATATTTGTGATAAATAAATAGAAATGAGTATTAATTTCTTGATAAAAATAATAATATTGCTACTAATAGATCAATGAAGTAATATAAAATAAATTGAATAGTTTAGTAATATAACGTCCCGTTTTAAAGCAACACGAGGGTTATTTTGGGATCGGTCAGATGACGAGGACGGCGCCTGAGCTAGTACCCCTCTTCAAGTTTCCGCGCCACACCAGTGGGAGGACTTCTTTTGAGAGGAGGTGATGTTCTGAGATCGCTTAGGAGATAAGCGCGGTAGGGGGTCGAATTATCCTTGCTCATCACAGCCCATTTCCGTGCGCCTTAAGGGAAGGTCAGAGCAGGGGTGGGGTAAATGACCACCCATGTTGGGAAAGTCCAATTCATGTCGTATCCTCCCAAAAATGTCAGGTTTTAAAGGGGTTAGAAGAAAAAAGTCGCCTCGGGATTAAAGAGTTAAGTCATACGTAGGAGGTCAAACGTCCTCTCGCTGGTGTGGTGCGGAAGTTTGGAGAGGGGGTGCAAGTTCAGGTGTCGTCGGAATAATCTGACAGCGGTTCAAATGACGAGGCCCATAAATAGAACTTATGTTGCTTCAAAACAGGCAGTTAATATAAATAAGACTAAAACTAAAGTAACGCCACAAGGATTGAACTAACCGCGCACATAATCGACATTCTAAAAAATGAACTCAACAGCAAACAAGTTACAGATAATACATTGTTTTCGCTTTAAATAATAAAATTGAAACATTTCTGTTATATTGCTCGATTCAAAAAGGGAAAAGATAGTAAGCTTGGAATTTTCCAAAAAAACAGTGAAGATTAAATCAAGTAATTGAAACCCAAGTTCAGGAAGAAATTTTCGAAATAGATGGCATCAATTGTATAAAAGCCCTGTAGAAGATGATGGTATGATATCGTATTTCATCTTTTAAGTATACATTTAAAAGCTTTCGTGAAACCAGAAGAGTATTTAGGGAGCAATTGATAGTAAAGCAAAAGAAAAGACGTAAGCTGCTGAAGAGAGGTTTCCAGTAAAAGGATATGAAACCGAAAGTGCACAAAAAATTTATTTTATATTTCTGACTCAGTATTGGCTATGATCCCAATATTTTTCTTTTCGCCACTGGGAATGGATTATATTCCCTACCTTTCAAAGAAAATTCATAGGAGGAAAATGAGATATGTAATTCTTTTCATTCCGTAGTAATTCCTAAATATATTTTAAACTATTTTATGTTGTTATTTTATTTTGGCGCATATAGGCAGGAATTTTAACCTTCGTAGCGACGCAAACGCCTTTTTCCGTTTTTCATGTTCAGTTCAAAAGCAGAGAGCTCGTAAAATGAGATGTGTAATTCTTTTCGTTCCGTTGCAATTCCAGAAGATACTTTATATTATTTTATGTTATTTTATTTTGGCGCATATAGGCAGGAAGTTTAACCCTCCTAGCGACGCAGACGTCTTTTTCCGTTTTCCAAGTTCAGTTCAAAAGCAGAAAGCTCGTATTTATATGCATATTTTCTTAAACAATCATGGATGAAGTATTCGTATGATTTTAGAGATATAATTAAATGCATAAAAGATCGATTCATTTACTTTAAAAGCTAAATTTTATAACCTGAGAGCTAAAAAATCAAAATATTTGGGCGCTCGGAGGGTTAAACTACTTTTTATTTACCTGAAATAACTTTATATCGTATTTTTGCTTTCTCACATACTAATGCACACAAGAGAAAGTTCTGCGATCGTCAAAAAATTATATCTTGAGATTTTGACGAGTTTCAACGATCTGAATCCGACTCCCTCCGAAAGAACAATTTCTCAATTATGATTTGCTCATTTTCCGTGTATATGTGAATACTGTTACTAACATGGAAAGTCGCTTCCCACCAATGTTAGTCTTATGGTTGGGAAAAGAGTTTTAGAAGATTAAGCATGGATTGACGGGCAGCAGCTGTTCCGGGATCCCTGACCTTGACTACAAATTTGGCAACCTTGGCGACAAATAGATGATTCCTGAAAATGCAACCCTTTTCTCGATATTTCTATTAGGAAAGGGAATACGCTTGAATATACGAGAAAACTCCATGTGACGTCATGGCCTGTCGAAGAAAGTATATAAGGACCGCGCCTCGACCAGAAGGAGCAGCGTTGATCCATTGGGAACGACTTTAGAGTTTCGTCCGCAGTGCGAGATAGGAAGCTGGTGAGCTGAGCGCTATTGAAAGTGCAGTTATTGTCGTTACTAGTTATTTGTTGACTGATTGTGTTGTTAAATATCAAAGTGCTGAACTATTATTACCTGTGAATTGTTGTCTGTTTACATTGGTAATCTGTGCAAGGACTATTGTTTCCTGTACCTGTGCTACATGTTTTCCCGCATATTTGTAAATAAACCTTCATTCTCCATTATCCTGCGTGTTGGACTGTTTACACCATACACCCACAGAAAGACTTTTGTAACAATACGATAACTCAAAATGGCAATAAGCTAGCGGATGATATTTCGCTTGTGACCCCGACATCAAATTGGTAGATACGGAACAAATTTTGGACTTAGCCCGGGAAAGGACCGAGACGCTTTTTGTAGACACCTACTCCATTTGTTTCACTATTCGACGAATCTATATAAAAAGCGAGTCACATTGTCAAAGATGTCTTTTTAATACGCGTTGTTATGCACCCTGAATATAATTATTGCACGAATTGAATATAATTGCAAGCTGTTATATTAATGCGCATTATGTTTTATCACTAGCCGCCTTCGGCGACCAGCGTGTTCGCCGGGAATATAATTTCAATTGAATCTCTTGTGTATAATTTGATGTTCGTGTTTCCCTTAACAAAGTAATTTTAAATTCCAAATCGTGTTAGACATTTAACTTTCTCAGACACTTTATGTAGCCTTCCACCTATTCTGTTCGTTGTCTGCATGAACGTCCTTAATGAAGTCCAGTATCTCTCTGTATCATGTGTTATATAATTCAATCATCTTCACTCTCTTATTTCTCTTGAAAATATTCATTTGACTTTAAATTTAAAATGGCGCCGCACATTTGTCTTCCAGCAGCATGTTAGCTGAATGAAAATATGCTGATTAAAACATATCATTAAACATAAAAAACATACCATAGAAGCACGCAAATAAATATTTCTTTAAACAATGAAAACGGTTTGAATTGCGTTGCAACAATGAAAAGTATTGTTGTAAATTATGCCAAACATATTTTTAAGAATTTATTAAATTTAGAGGAAAAAATCATACAAATTAATCGATATCGCTGAAAAGGTAATTTTTTGCATTTTCGGGTAGTGTAAAAATAATTGTGCTTTAATATTTTCGAAAGTTATTAAGGATAAACACTGAAATTTCGCTTATTTTTTAATTAATTAAAACTCTAAATAAAATTCAAAATAGGGCTCAGATATGCACATTCCCACCCTCCAAAGTAAGTTTGTGCGAGATTTCGTACCTCTAGCTCGAGTGGTGTGCCCTGCAGACCGACAACACACAGACGCACACACATTCTCCTTTATTATTAGTAGAGATTAAGGTTACTAGCAGGCATTTGTCGTGCATTTAGTACCCTTAAACAAATTAATAAGTTAATATGACGTCATAGTTATATGGTAAGAGCCAGTGCTCATTCCATCCAGCCTGTAACTGCGTACCAGCGACCTTGAAATGCGAGATGTGCGATAGATCTCAAATTGACGCTGGCAAGA
>BGPR01003146.1:85103-104690 GCA_013235015.1 Araneus ventricosus | reverse complement strand
GTCTCAATTTAAATCAAAGACAAGAAGCATTTCATTCCATTAAGTATTTTTTAACTGTCTTCACTCTGAGTCCCAATTTGGTAGGATTAGTTCGATTTAGCTAATTACTCTGGTATTAGGCAGAAAGAAAACCAGACACATTTTAAGTAAAAGGCAGTTAATTTGAACTTCTTATGAAATGATTTTTTTCTCTCCTCTCATTATGCTGATGGATTTGGCAACGGTTGTGTCCTGTGGTGAATATTTTGCTTCGCATTTATGCTCTGGAAATGATTAATATGCTCGTGGAAAGGTAAAAAAATGCTATTTTGGAGGTGAAATACTTTAATGCTTACTCACTAAGACTGGTGATTTCTTTTTAAAAATCAGTGAAGGGTATTTTTAGCACCATGTTTAAAATATGAAATGCAGTTTGCTTCATTTAATTTGCTTCTGAATGGGTGCTAAAACATTATGGCACTTTGGAGTACTTTGAAATTATATTTCTTTCATTTTCAGTTAAACCAACTAAAGTTATTAGTAAAGTAAAAATAAACTTGATGTTCGTTTTCAAAAGAGCTTCTGAAATGAAATGGTTGAATCAAAAGTAGTTTTTATTTGTATCTTAAAATAACTATAAAAAATAAAGTGATTTAGACTTAGTTTAATATGATAAAATAATATGCAAGGCTTTGGCTGTTTCTTTGAAAAAAATGGAACAGTAAAATGTGATCAAATTATTTAAAGGGCAGAATCTGCGACTCTATAGTCGTTTCCATGCTTGTTGCCTTCTCAGTAACTCTATAATACATCAATAAAATGTTGATTATATTCTGCATATTTTAAATGAAATATTCACTACATTTTTTACATTTTGTATAACGTCTTGAGTGAAGTGGTCATGACGTTTATACAAATTTTAATCATATTAATAAAATTCTAGACATTCGTTGGATACATCAACAATATTTCCTAAAATTTGAGTTTTCTTACAATTTCATCTTTTATGTAGATTATTCTGGGAGTCGATTGTACCTTCCCTGTTGCGTTTCACCCTCCGCCATTTGCACTTTATGCATTGCATTCAAATTTTGATACAAATGTAGGTAAATGTTTATTGTTTAAATGATGAATACTAAACGGTATTGTGTTTCGAAATTGTTTTATCATGTTTCATTTTCATTATTTGCTAATAAAAATTGTAAAATTTAAAGATGGAGTTTTGTTTAGTTTCCGTTTTGAAGCTGCAAGAGAGATATATTTGCAATTTTCAACCGTGGTCGAAGGACGAGGACACCCTTCTCCATTCATTTCGAAGACATTCTGCTTCAATGGGTTAAATGTACATCTTTGGTGGAACCAGGTCTCAAACCTACGACCTCCTGTTGCCAATATTAAGACTCTGTCACCAGAACACCGTGATTCTAGTTTAGAACCTGCTTACTTTTAATATTCAATGGTAGTTTAAAAGTAAGCAGGTTTCCGTTTTCTACTACAGTCACTTTCTCCTGTTGACAGGGTCTTAACATAGATAACAGAGGGTCGTAAGTCTGAACCATGGTGGGTAGACGGGCAACGTTCTTCGGTGGAACCAAGTCTCAAACCTACGACCTCCCGTTGTCTGTGTTAAGACTCTGTCACCAGGACACCGTGATTCTAGTTTAGAACCTGCTTACTTTTAATATTCAATGGTAGTTTAAAAGTAAGCAGGTTTCCGTTTTATACTACAGTCACTTTCTCCTGTTGACAGGGTCTTAACATAGATAACAGAGGGTCGTAAGTCTGAACCATGGTGGGTAGACGGGCAACGTTCTTCGGTGGAACCAAGTCTCAAACCTACGACCTCCCGTTGTCTATGTTAAGACTCTGTCACCAGGACTACTTTTAACGTGGTATACATATACACTTTGCAATATATTTGGTAAGCATATACCTTTTTTTGTAACGAGAATCAAATTCCTTTCTTAAAAACAATATCCATTTTTCCAAACCATTGACTTTATTTATTAATCGAGGAAAGAAAGAGAAAATAATATTAATGAATAACAAGCGTTACGAGTTCCCTTAAGTGGGTACATCATGTAAAACTTTCAAGCAGAGGCTCACAATGATAAAGAAAAACTGCTACGCAAAAATAAAGCTTCCATTCGATGGAAAAAAAAATATTCTCTTCTCAGCTTAGCTGATAAGGAAGCTAGAAAGCCGAAAAGGAATTAGATTACTTTATCTTGATGATGGTACGCATGAATTGATCCGAATAAAGTTTTCATAGCATCGCTGGCATTGGGCTGAAAAGATTTGTTTCCGGTGTTAACAAGAAACATGATGTTTACGCTGAAGATTATGGAATTCATGGAAAATAAGCGATAGTTAATTCATGCTCGAATTATCCTTCTTATCTCTAAATATTTGTTAAATTACGGCGTTGACTGGAAGTCTTACGGAGAAAAATTTTGCGCCGATACTCGTTAAGCTCTTGCTAAGATTCATGCACTTAAGAAGCTATTTATTTATTACATTGAGAAATTTTTCTTGTCCTACGAACTGTTTTGCTATCCTGGATATTCACATGTTGTTGTAAATTATTATTTTGTTGTAATAAATTGGTTGTAATTCGGAGATAGTAAGTTGGCAGTGAGTATTCGGTAATATTCCCTCAGATACATGTGGATAGCCATTTTGTTTCACTTTAAGAGTAAAAAGTTTAAATTTACCACCTGACGAGAAATTTTTATTCTTTTGGATGTAGTCAATTAGGAGATATCAAAGTGACATGAAAACGCAATTCACAAGTCATCTAACTGCCCATTGTGTCATCGCTGTGACTGCATGCCCTTTCTTCCTAGAAGGTCCTTTTCTTCCTATAAGGCCCTTTTCTTCCTAGAAGGGCCCTTTCTTCCTAGAAGGTTCTTTTCTTCCTAGAAGGCCCTTTTCTTCCTAAAAGGTCCTTTTCTTCCTACAAGGTCCTTTTCTTCCTAGAAGGCCCTTTTCTTCCTAGAAGGTCCTTTTCTTCCTAGAAGGCCCTTTTCTTCCTAGAAGGCCCTTTTCTTCCTAGAAGGCCCTTTTCTTCCTGTGACGTAAGACCCTTTTCTACTAAAATTAAATTGGCGCGATGTCCTTTATTGCTTAAGGTAGCAAAAAGGCATTCTATTAGCAACATTCGTTTGATTGAATGGAGTCACCTCTCGAGACTATAAGTTGTAAAGTGAACATTATTCGTACAAGCCATCTGCCTTTATGTTGTTTCACTCCTTGCTTTGATTTCACATCCTTATATCTTTATTCCTCTGCAAGAAGCTCATTGGATCACAAAATTGTCTTGGTGAGCTTGACGTCTATTGCGTAAAAGCAAATATAGACTGACATTGTACTTGATCTGCATTTTAAATAGCAAAGACATTGCTCCCATTCTTATTGCCTAGAATTATACGGATCATTTAAATCAGTGGCAAAAACTTCTTAAGATGTAACGAAGGAGATTTTCTGTTCAGTCCTATAGTACTTTCTGTCTTCTCTCCTATCCAATTAAATGGTACGTTCTGTTTTGGAAATGTCTTCTATTGTTTCAACCAAGAATCCATATAATATATGAGATGCTTGTGGAATACACGTATCAAGTTTTCGGATCATAAAATTCCTCTCAACACCTTATTGTAAGAGATGTCACACATAATTTATTCAACAACTCAAGCTGTTTATTACAATTTTTCACCTGTATGAACCATTATCTTCCTTCTAGCAGATTCTCATTTCTAACACATGTTAATAAACATACAATTCTAATCCAATATTTTAATGATTAAGTGAAATTTATTGCTCTCGTCAAAAAGTCCTCCTGAACCATACTGACGTTTCATTTGCTAGCAAATGAAAATAAAAATAGGCAATTCTCAGAATTAAATTCGCCCTTATACTTAAAACTATCTAATTTATATAATTAATTTTAAAATGTAAATGAACTGATATGGTATATAACTATGTGAAATGATGTCGCAAAACATAAGTAATTCTTAATAAGCAAAAAAAGCAAATTGCACTTGAAGACTGTCGGTAGATAACACTTTACTAATGAAAGCACTAAGATAAAATGGGAAAGATACATATTACATTATTTCTCTTTACATTAACTCAATCACTGTAAAGATTTGTCGGAAGGTAGAACTAATAGTTCGAATCCTTATTAATAGAAATCTGCTCTATGGCCATGGTGCTAACCTAGAACAGCTGTCTGACCCTGGTCATCGTTGGTAAATAGGCGACTACCCATATATTCTTTCAACTTGCCGTATACGTGAAATCAAGACGAAATGATCGGTACAGGTATCAAGACGAAATGATAGGTACAGGTATCAAGACGATCAGGAAGTGATCGGTACAGGTATCAAGATGACCAAGAAGTGATCGGTACAGGTATCAAGACGATCAAGAAGTGATCGGTACAGGTATCAAGACCACCAAGAAGTGATCGGTATTGCATGCAGACCACCGATCTAAAATTCTGAAGCAAAGCTTGTGCTGTGCTCGCCTTATGAGGTGTTGTATTGTAGTCCAACAGTAGTATTACTTTGCTTAACTCTCCATGTCTCTTGTTCATAACAACTTTACGCAAAACCTTTAATTTTTCCAGTATAACTGAGCATTAATGATTGTGCTCTGAAATGATTGAATTCTCTTGCAGTTGAAAAAGGATTTAATCATGTCCTTGCCTTCTGATGGGACAACTTTGACTTTTTTCTCTCACAGGCGATGATGAGCGTCTTTATGTCATCGATGTTTGTTTCGTTTCTGGCGTGAAGTTATGCAACCGTGTCTCATCATCCGTAATGATTCGCCAAAATTTAGGTTGGGTTCCAGAGGAAAACGCAGAAAAAAGTGAAGAGAAGCTGCAAACTTTTCTCCTTGGTCAACGAGTCCAGTTTCTTATGGAGGATAGAATAAGTGCTGTCAACTGATATCCCAGACTCCTGTGCATTGATTTAAAATATCCTTATGCGATTGCTGAGAACCATGTTTTCCACCCGCTGCACCATATCTGATGCACTTGAAATCTGCATGTCCATCTATGAACTACTGGAACTATATGACTGTGGCTGGACATGAAATTGCATGTGGCCCACACACCACTGATATTTGAAGAGGAGTCTCCGTATATGATAGACGATTTGACTGCAAAATACGCAAACAACACAGCTTTGGAGTAAGTTTCCAGCAGACAATTTTTTTCTCGTACTGAGCAGGAACGTCTGACCCTGTTCAAAAGAAAATGCCGCCGTTGGAAGTCATGTATGTTTTATGGGCTCTGTTCCGCGTAGTTGTCGTGGCCGAGTGTTTAAGGCGATGGACTCTGTTCCGCGCATACTTTGCTCCTAGTGTACCATGCTGCCATCTTTTCAGAAACAAGTGCAACTTAGGTTTTGAACATCCTACGTATATACTCCTAGATTCACAAATAGCTTAGGTGAATTGTCATCAAAAGTATCAAAATTTGGAAGAAATACATAACAGAATTTTTATTAAGTTTTGGGGTTGGCCATCCAAAACACTATGTCATCTCAATGGATATAGTGATGGATAAGGGGGAGGGAAAGTTGAAAAGTTAGTATTTCGTATTTAAATGAAAAGTTGTTAATCTGACAGAGTCAGTTTATATTAGAAAGTAATAGGTGCAAAATTTACCTATAAAATGAGCTGTCGAAAGTTAAAATTAGGTCTGGAGTAAATTAAAAATACTAAATTTTGAAAAATGTTTTTAAATTTTCTTTTAATTCAAGCGAACTTTTTAAAACATTTAAACGAATTTTTCTTCTAATGTGCGTGTTATACAAGAAGGAATATCTGGCAAAACCTGAGATCAACATCTGCATTATTTTTGGAAAAACTATGTTTTTTTTCCGGGATAACGACCATATAGGAACAATTTGATATATCAGAATAACACATTTACAATAGGATTTTTCTTTCACTTCGAGAATTCGGGCAGGTAGAAAATTACATTTAGACATTTTCCGATGAGCCAAACATTCCCCTTTTATCAGATATTCCCTGCTGTATAACATGTACTTTAGGAGAATAGCAAAAGTTCCGCTCAAATTAAAAAAAAGAATTAGGCATTTTCTTCAAAATTTACGTTTTTTATTGTTTTAATGCTAATGATTTTCTCATTTGAACTTTTCCTCTCAGTTCAACAGATCAATTGATTTAAATGCGAAAAACTAATTTTTTATTTTCCCCTTCAACCCACAAATCGATTAGCATCCATTGGCGTGACATAGTGGCATATAGTTAGTTGGACAACCTAATAATTTAAAGTAATAAAAATGCTGTTATGAATTTTCCATATGTTTAAATTTCACTATGGTATAAAAAATATTTCAAAATGCATGACTATATTCAATATTTTTATAAGGACGTATATCAAATTAATTTTCTGAATGATTTGAAATAATATCTAACACGTATTCCGCAATATCTTTCAGCACTTTCTGAATGCGTCTTCTGAATTTCAAACACGCTAAGTATTATCAGATCACTCCAAATAACATTATCAAAACACCGTGTGCAACAGCAGTTATTCAGGCGGAACATTCCAGAATGTACAGTGCCCTCTCAAACTGCTATTGTACATAGTCGATAATGGTGGTAGAATGCACCCCTATTGATTCAAAGGCTTTCACATTAAATACTCTGCTATAACTGACTACCGAATCTGATGAATACTGCAACATGCATCGAATCAATACAGTCATATTCGTAGATTACCATAGATTGTTGTAGTCTGATATTGACTCATGCGAATCAAACACCACGGTAACGAAGTTTCGCTAGTTTAATAAGCGGTTAGCGTCAGCACATTTCCATCCCCTTCAGGATACAAGATTATTACTATCATTAATGTTTTAATTTACGGTTTTGATTGAATGTAATGTCCGAACTAAACATTTGTAAGATAATGAAGAATTTTAAACTTCAGCACCAACTAATCACCATTAGCAAACGATCCAGCGCTTGGGATTCTGAAAGTAGGCTTCACCTGTATTGAATATTACTGGTCACCTCTTCATGATCACCCATTAGAATTCCCATAATCCATTATATTTTACGTTGAAATTTAGATATTTTCGCATTTTTATGAGTTTTATCTTTTAACCTCAAGAAATTTTAGAATTTTAGCACGTTAAGCGCTACACTGATTGTGCAAATCTCATCTGTGGGACAAATTTTTGTTTTTTTTCAGGATTTTTGTTAAAATTGTTTTTTATGATTATTCTCTAGTTGGTTTATACATATTTTTAAAACTTTTTGTCAGTTTTTTTTCATGCCCACTGGTGCACACGCGGTCGCAAAAAGTAACTTTTTTTGTGGGGATGAAGTGACCGCATCAAGGTATGATGTGCCCTGAAACCGATTAATCGGCTGGCATTTGATTTGCAAAACCTATGTAAAACGTTACCACGGGTGACCACAAGGTGCTAAAACAACAAATGCAAAATGTTCACCTGTGGGCACACGGTCCGAATGACAAAACTGAAAATCACCACCGGTGGGCATATAGCGCTAAACGGGTTAATTTGACCCTTAAACTTCGAAAACTCTTTTCACCAGTAGTACCTAACAAAATTATTCACTTACCTTTGGAAGGGTATGGTCGTACCTACGAATATACCAATAATTCTACTTGCGGAAATTTCAATGAGTTGTCTTCCTCCTTGAAGGTTCAATGAGTTGTCTTCCTCCTTGAAGGTTCAGTGAGTTGTCTTCCTCCTTGAAGGTTCAATGAGTTGTCTTCCTCCTTGAAGGATCAATGAGTTGTCTTCCTCCTTGAAGGTTCACTGAGGTGTCTTCCTCCTTTAAGGTTCACTGAGTTGTCTTCCTCCTTGAAGATTCAATGAGTTGTCTTCCTGCTTGAAGGATCAAAGCAATTTTTCAGCACATTCCTACCTCTCTGGTGAGTGCCATCTCATGGGGATGCTTATCACGATCAGTTCATTAATGTCTTAAGTAATCCATTGAGCAGCTGGAAGAACAGAAGGAAAAAAGAGTACCCTCGCATTTAGACACACCTCACATCTTAAAGAAAAAAATTAAATTAATGTTAGCACACTGAGGCGAATTTAAAAGTGTCGGAGAACCAGAGAGTAAAAATTGACCTTAATGCTCTGAGCAAAGTTCTAGCTTAAATTACTTTCACTTCTATTGGTGTAAGATAGAGCTCTGTGAGCGTTCCCTCTCTTTTTCTGACTTCTTAGCAACTATGGAAACATCTATTATTATTAGCAACTATTATTATAAAATTATATGGTCTCCAGCAGCGCAACCCATACATTACCCTAGAAAGAAACACATGTCCCTACATACTATGGGAATTACGGGAGCTATTAGCAACTATGGGAGCAACTATTTCTATACAACTGTGGGAAGACAATAATAATAATTCGCTATTCAATTTTAGAAAATTAAAATTATATGGTATCCAGCAGCGCAGACCATACATTACCCTAGAAAGAAATATATGCCCCCCCACACACTATGGGAATTATGGGAGCTATTAGCAACTATTGAAGCTATTAGCAACTATGGGAGCTATTAGCAATTATGTGAGAAATAACTCATTACGCTAGCAGCGTATCAATGACTGCAATTGCTCTAAATAAAAATAGCTTTTAAGAAAACCGTGGCCTTAAAACAGTTCTGGATTCATAATTCCAAAATAACCAATCATTCTTCCATGCAAGGCGTTCATTAGAAGAACACTGAACCAAAACTTTAGCAAAACTCTCGTTCAACCAACAGTTATAAAAGGTTACAGTTAACATATATATAGCGTGCACAAATACTTAGCACCTGAATTAATACAAAAAATCTCCTTGGATATGACACAGTGCAAGTGGAAATGGACATTTATTCAAAAGAGGCAGTTGATAAAAGTTCAAATATAATTTCTTTCGTTATCATTCGCAAACTATCGATGTTGATGAGTATTAAAAGCTGGTTTGGGTTAAGTGAAGAATTTCCGTTGTCAAATACAAGCAATGAAGCAAAGATTTGTCCACTCAACACAGCTATCTGTTGTCCTGCTATGCTGTTGCTGTCCAGATTTAGAAATCTTGTTCATCTATTCTGTTACACAAAATAAATGAAATTAATATTATTTTTCAATTCCCAACGTATTGATAATAACAGCTGACTGCTAATCGCAAATAAATCAGTAAATTAGACTTAAAAATAATTAAGAGGATGTCAATCAAAAACGAAGATAAAGCAAATTAGGCAATGTTTTATTGAACTGGAGAGAAAAGTGATTAATCTAACCCATTACGGCCCAAAGTCCTCTTTAGAGGACAATTACATTTACACGTCCATGGCCAAAAGGATCGCATTCTATTGTTTGTTTTTCTATTTTGTTTAACAAGTCAGTATGTATTCCTAAACCATTTTTAACTGGCATATACCATTAATTTGCTAGCTTCCGAAGTCCAAGTGCAGTTATTTCGCAATTTTGCTTTTCCTTTGATTGATTTTCGAGGTAATGTAAAAAATTCGCGAAAGTAATCTTTATTTTATTAATACTTTACTATATTTTGAAAATATTTTAATATTTATCTTAAAAAATATTTTCAAAATGATTTTCTACCCATTCTTCGATTATTTTTTTTAAAAAAGATAAATAAACAAAGAAACCAAATTTATTTTTCGGAATTTAACTTTACTTCACAGTTGTCTTAATCTTTTTTGTTTTAATGGTAATTTAAGACAGTTTTACTTTTAACTTAATTTGGGTGTTAGAGGGTTAATATGGAAATTTCTGTTGAAGTGGTTAAATTATAATAACAAAATGCTTCCATTTATTTCAATGCCTAACTGAAAGTAGCCTGTTTGTCGCTACCATATAACAAAAATACTTTTGTTCATGCTATGTCGTTGAAAAACATTCCTTAATTAAATTTACTTTTTTAAAGTCACGTGGTTCGGTGTTTAATAAACTCGTTTTTAATTTAATTCTGTTTGCGATATTCTTAAAGTTCCTTTAATGGAAGGATGGCTATCATAAAATTTAATTTAAATTAATTTCTTCGTTTTTTAGTTCTCCGTGGTTTCATTAAGGATGAAATTACCCGCCTTATTTTGTTTATAAAAAAATTCAAAAAGGAAAATTCGCAAAGTATATGTAATTTAAAACTGGTATTCCAATTTTAGGACAGTAAACGAAACTGCAAAATTTAATTACACCAGAAAAATACACTTCAGTTTCCTGAATGTATAAAATAGTTGAGCAAAAAGATATGCTATTCTGTCATATTGATATGAAATTGAGTTTCTGAAAATCTTGAAATTAAAAAGTGTGGTTTTTAAATGATATTCGTTCTTGCTCTGGATTATATTCCTTTAAAACTAATCTTACTTTTCTTATTTTATTCGCAAAGATGGCGTAGTAATGTGATGCTTACTTCTAAATTCGATCAATATAGGGGAAGGTGGTGTACTTTGGACATAAGTGTACCTTGAATCTATGCCGATTTTAGCGCCATCTGTATAGATGTATAGAAAATGTTATATGTATTTTGTACACTTGCTACCAGAAGTCCCAGTGTACCTGAACTTATTTGTCAAGGTGCTCATTTGAATGAATGAATCCTGAAAAAGGAAATTGACCCATCAAAAGTAATTTTTTCCCTGTTGAATTTTGTGTTAATAGTTCCTAAACATACATAAATTACTTTATAGTAAAATGCCTAACTTATAAAGCACAGTTTTAGCTATAATAACATGTGTTAGAAATTAGGTTAAGTCTAACCTCAATTTAGTAGTCAGCCATTTTCCATGAAATGGCCAAGTGGTGTACCTTGGACCATGCCCAAGTGGTGTACCTTGGTGCATGACCACTACATAGTCTACCACTTATGTTGTGAAAAAATGTGATGTAATGTGGAAGTTACCACATCCCGTGTTGACTGGAGGATCTGAAAGGCAGCTTCGGAAATTAACATTTGGAATTGACTTGTCTAATTACAATGTTGGTTAAGCCTACTCATAGGAATGAAACTGTTGCTGTAATAATTTTAAATTCGGTCTAATCTAAGACTTCATTAAGTAAAAATGCTCATTAACATTTTTCTGTATCTAAAATACCAATAAATGTTTATGTTCAAACTATTTGGTTAGATTTTTTAAATCTAGAAATGGCTGGTCCAAGGTACACCATACCCAGGACCAAGGTACACTACCCATGGTGTACCTTGGTCCTATTTGCACTTTTTTAAAAATTGTAAATAATGCACTGAAATACTTTTTTAAAAAATCTACAAAAATATATATGTTGTGTATAAAGGCCTAAAATATGAAAGAAAAATTGTTTTGTTACCTTTCTTTTAGTAATTATCAAATTAAAAAGTAAAAATGGGACCTAGGTACACCACCTTCCCCTAATATTGATGAGATAAGTTGTTAAACTTTCCTTTAGAAATAAAATTGTGTTTTCCACTTTTCAGTGGTTCCCTGTTTTCTGAAACTTAGCTTTACTCCAAAGTATAGAAGATTATTATCGAATAATATTAATTTTGCTTGGCTAAAGAACAAGTGTTGTTGTTGTTGATGATGATCCACGAAGATCAGAAGAGCTATATCAGGTCCATGAGCCTGTGCACCCTAAAGAAATCTAAAGACAACAGAGGATTAGAAACAAGATACTGTTTGGAATTCCCCAGGCATGCAAGAATATGATCAGGTATGGACTGTTCTGCAGTACATTTTGGGCAGATCTCAAGAGACTTAGAACTATCAGAGAAAGTCAAACTTCTGATATGCCCACTAAGGGAGCGAGTAAGAGTTGGTTGGTCGCGTCTGCTGCAGTCAATTGATAGACATCCACCTGGTCGGGAACCTTGATACCAGTGATGCACCGGTGGAATGAGCCAGTTAGTTTTATCCCTGATTTTAGCTCTAGAGAACAGCTCCAAGTAGGTGAGAGGTGCAGAAGGTACTGAAGCATCATCAGCACCTGATGTAGCAAGTGCATCTGCAATCTTCTTACCTTGGATGTTGACATGAGAAGGAATCCACTGCAAGGGAATCCGGTAAGATACTGAGAGACTTTTAAGTTTGTTTCTCTAAACTCCTAAGAGAATAAGTTGTTATGATTATTCACACAATCTTTACTACGTTCCATTAAAATCCCTGTTGCCACTTTCATGAAACTGAACGCATAGACTAATTAACCTATTTCCGAGCCAATGAAGGTTTTGATTGAAATGCTGAGAAGTGATGTCTTGCCTCAGTTCAGCGAAATCAAGAAACATGCATACGATACAGAAACACAGCGGCTGTTTTTCCGAATTTACCTGCACCAAGTGTGATTACTTTACTTTCAAAAGTTACGAAAAATGACTAAACCATAGCGGTCAATGAAAAAACATCAGCCTATATTTTGTTATGTTTCATACACGAGGCTAACGCAATAGCGAAAACGGCGATAAAATCATGGGTTCCTATTATCAAAATTATATTTTTATCGCAATAGCGAAAACGGCGATAAAATCATGGGTTCCTATTATCAAAATTATATTTTTTTCACTATTGCGTTAGCCTCGTGTATGAAACATGATAAAATATAAGGTGATGTTTTTTCATTGACCGCTATGGTTTAGCCATTTTTCGTAACTTTTGAAAGTAAAGTAATCACACTTGTTGCAGGTAAATTCTGAAAAACAGCCGCTTCGTTTCTGTATGGTATTCATGTTTCTTGATTTCGCTGCACTGAGGCAAGGTATCACACTTCTCAGCATTTCAATCAAAACCTTCATTGACTCGGAATTAGGTAAATTAGTCTATGCGTCCAGTTTCTTGAAAGTGGTAACAGGGATTTTAATGGAAAACGGTGATAAAATCATGGGTTCCTACTATCAAAGTTATATTTATTTCAACAGAATTATTTACACAATTTAAGTTTTAAATACATATCCATAAAAAATGTGAGTGGCTTAATTATAAAAGGTGCTTTCGTTTATCATTTGTAGAATTTCCGTTCATGTAAAATAAAAATATTACAGGCAATATCAATTATTTATTCATGAGTTGCCTCTAACATTTATGTAATATATATATTTTAAGTTATTGCGTTAATTTATAAGGTCAGTGTCACTTTGTGCAGTAACAAAAAATAATAACGGGAGGCTATCTTTTTCAAACAGCAGCTGATGTTAAAGGCGTAGGACTACTTTACTTGCGTGAATCTTCTGTAAGTACGGCTGGACGTTCCTTATTTTGCAGTTTTTTTCGTTTCCTCTCCTGCTGTTTCTTTTGTTGCTTCTCCTGCTTCAACAATTCTTTTCTTAACTTCACTATATCTCGTTGGCGTTTCTTTCTTTGTAAATTTACATTTGGAGTCATTATTGTATTAAATTTGTCGAAACAAAATTTTCAACTCAATCACGAAATTTCACTGGCGAAAACGTGGCAAGCGAGAACGCCAGCCTATTGTGCGCGCGCACCTCATGCATGTGACGTCACTAACTCATTCGTATTTTTGCCCAACTTTGCGACTCAGTAGTCGCTGAACTACAACTCCGATTTTGAATTTCTTTTCTTATTTCTGTTGTTAACCTTTATCTCTTTATTAAGACATTAGTTACGTTTTTAACATATGCAGTTACCGAGATATAGAAGATCTCCCATACAACGTTTTTTGTGGCGTTTGGGCGTGTGAATCAAATTCCTTCCTGAGAACCCAATGGGAGGAACGTAGTCCTACGTTAAAATTAAATACTTTATACTTATGTTTACTTACTCATAAATATATTACAATAATTAAATGTAGTATATATGATATTGTGTTTCAAATTTGAATTACATTTGTATACAGTTTTGGAAATCAAAGAAAAATTATCAGGTCTATGAGGTTGGTGATAAAGAAATTGATCATTTTTTAAAAAAAATTTTGAGATGACATAAAAGTCACTTTCTTCAGATAGAAGTTTCCGAAACTGTCAACTGCACTCACCAAAATCACGAAATCAAAAACATCAGTTACAAAATTTAATTGAAAAAGGTAATTTCACATACTTCTAGAGGATTTTTATTAATATCTATTGATAACAATTGGTCCAGTATTAACTACAATATTATTAATAAATTATAGTAAAACACATTCTGTTTTGTGTTCGACTTTGGCGAAACTCGTATCATCAATAGATACGTCCAAATTCTTTCACAATAAATACTTTTAGTGCTAAAAATAGCACAATTGGCAGAAAGATACCTCATCCTTAGAAAGAGCAGACACCAGATTTGGTGCTCACTTAGCACACGCGCTGCTATTGACCATTCCCTTGTCTCGTCTCATTCTTTCTTGCTATTTGCAGATCAATTAAAGTAATTAGTATGACAGATTTGCTCGAACTTAAACATCTTCTTCGGTCCTCTGAGAATTCTCCATTGATTCGGTTAATTCCGCCCTGAAGGCGATGAAGTTTCTATTGCCGCCATTTTTTTTATTCGGTGTCTAGCTGGAGTCTGGGAATTATTTTCAAGTGGCTCTTACAGCAGAAGAATTTTATGGTCTAGAAAATAGAGATATACTGTAAACATTGATAGAATAAGTCGCTTAAAAGAGCATTGATGTTGAAAGATGGCTTCTTGTTTTTAGATCTCGTTTGTTAATTGATTATTGTTGGGTTTTTTCCTATTAAGTGTTGAATTCAGAAAAACATGCATTGGGTTTTTTCTATTAAGGTATGTGACTACCTTCGAAGCACTTTTTTCAAATTGTTAAATTTTTATTGAAACATTCATGTTTTTAATTAAAATGAGTTATAAAACTAAGAATTCCAATGCAATTTCATTGGAAATTTCATTGACTTTCAAAATATAGGCAATTTTTAGCAAAATTTTAGTGAAAATTTGCACTTACGCCAAACCTCCTATAATAAGTTCTATTGAATATATTCCATCAATATTTGCACAGTATATAGCTAACATGCTTATATGTGTTATGAACTAGGGTATTTTTAATACCTCGAAAGGTGTTGGAGATATTCCAAACTTTGTGAACAAACTCGAATTTTTTAAAAAAAATCATCGATTTTTCTCACTAAAAAGTCATTAAAATAAATAAATATAAGCAGAGAGCTTAGATTCTAGTTCATAACATAGCTAGAAACAAATAAAACATTTTGGCCAAATTTCATTTTAATATCTTAAAAACATTTTCCAAAATGATGTTTGCCGCGTAGAAAAATATCGAAAATTCCAATTTCTCAGAAAACGCTTTTAAAGATTTTCATAGAGTACAAAAAATTTTGTACCCATCTTAGAATCTTAAAACTCGCCATATTTACAAGTCAAACCCTCTTTTACTTGATTTTAAACGACTTTTGTGTTCTTTCAGCTTTTTAGATTTTTTCTGAATAATTTTGTGTAGTAGATAGTTAGTGGCGTCTCGATTTCTGAATTAGCTTTTTGCCAATTTTCATGTAATTTTTAAGCATCTATGAATAAATTTACGTTTAAAAACACTTGAGAACAGGTAATAATTCAAAATAAATGGAATTAAATTAGAAAACTGCAAATTGAGCGCCAAAAAATAATTTTTACTGTTGTAATTACTGTTGTGTTGTATTTTTTAAAAAAAGCGTCGCTAAAAACCAATAAAACAACTAAAAATAAGAAATGGAAGCTTAAATTTATATTTTTAGACAATATATTGCTTGAGAATTTAAATATAGTTGTTCAAACTAATTGTTTGTATTTTTAAGGCTCTTTCAATTGCCACTTCCGGTATCAGAATTGTCACTTCAGGTTATTATTTATGCTATAACTTTATTTGTAATTATAGTAGAAACAAAAATAAAGCATTTTTATATACCTAAATGTACGGCCTATAAAATGAACAAATAAAACAAATTTCGAAAATTTTCTGTAAAACGAGGAATTTAGGGTAGTCACATACCTTAATTGCTGAATTCAGAAAAACATGCATTGGGTTTTTTCTATTAAGTGTTGAATTCAGAAAAACATGCACATAAGACAAACTATTATATATGTAGTAAATGACAGAAAATGCAAACATTAATATTAAAAGCGAAATGAATAAATATCGCCATTATAAAAAAAAATTTTTTGCTAAAATCAGAAGTCAAAATTCACTAATAAAATGGAATTTTTTTATATGAAATGTATCTCATTTTTTAATTTTTTATCCCAAAACAACTAATTGTGGATAGGTTGTGGAAAACATATCTTAGAAATGTTTTTCTATGTATTTTGGCGCAGCATTGTCAGAATTGGGTATAATGCCTAAGAAAAGTGTAGATTTTGCTAATGAATCAACGATTTAGTACTTCATATGGCAGGGTACGAATAGTTAAAGATTATTACTATAATGTTTTTGAAATCTATCTGGAAAATCATTTTTTTGAATAATCAGATTTTTTATATTTTCAAAATCCCCTTCTAATGTTATACAAAATAATAGCTTATAATACATAGCGAGTGGCTTAACATAAGTGAATAAAACAAAAGCTTTAATATGTAATTTCTATGCGATAGTTTAGTTTCCTATTTTGATTTAACATACGTGAATAACTTATAAGATAAAAACATTTATAAAATTTTTTGTCTTTTTTTATTAAAATTAATAAATTGTAATAAAAGTAGGTTATTTTACTTAAAAATCTTATAAGCCAGTATTTTTTCAAATTTTAAAAATTACTTGCATAGGAATAACATATATGCAGCTACCTTTAAAATATCTATCGTGGATATATTGAAACTTAATTCTTTTTGTTTTAAAATTCCATAAAAACAGGAAATACTTGTATTTTATTTTCAGAATAAATAATTTTTTAATAAACTAGCTTATATGTATATTAATCAATGTGACAAATATAGCATCAAAATAATTCATAATTTAGTCTATTTTTTAGATGAATTCATACCTTGAATGTGTTGAAAATTGAAATATAATTCTTTTTGTAATAACACAATAAAATTTATTTTAAAAATAATACCAGGCTTAAAGTTATTAATTCAACTGGAAAGATGGCTAAATATTGTAAAAAGAGAAAACAAATATTCAGTGATATTGGGATACTAATAATGTATCCATTGAATATCGCAAGATATAGCAATAATAAATGGCTACAAAAAGTTAAATAAAAAACGGATTTTGGTGAGAAAAATATTTGTCTTAACCCAAATATATTTAAAATATTTGGGTATTTAAAAAATTGGAATCTGCAGATCGATATTTGAAATTCTTGCAATGAAGGGGCTTCTTTTCAGACTCATACCTGCTCTTAACTCTGTGTCGACTCGTGCATAAGAGCTACAGTCCTCCCTAAAATTATTTTAAAGGATTGTATTTTCGTATTTATTCTAATTGGCTTACTTTTCCACTTTAAGAATTCAGTGATCAACGAAAATGGCAAAAAAGTTTTAAAAAAACGTGAAAGGAAGACGGAAAATGAATCGAGATTTGAGACAGAGACAAACCAGTGCTGCAGGAAGTTTTGCCCCTCTTGAGGATAAGAGATTAATGTTATAAGCGAAGCGAAGCGGGAGAAAAGCAAACTTTTCTCTGCTTGAAATTGCGTTCATTTGAGCTGCATTTTTCCCAGCTCTCCTTGGCGCGACTACCTCATATGACTTTTTTTCTCTTTTTCGCAGTAGTTCAGTCGTTAAGTAGTTATTTCAAATCCAATTCTGTAGGAGTTGTAATTTTTTGCTGCCTCATGTTTTGTGGGTTGCTGATTACGAATCTGAGGTTTGCCTCCAATAAGTTTTGTTGGAATTTTAGTTACAGCCAGAAAACATGAACAATTTTCCCCCAGTTTTTTATTATAACTAAAAAATCATCAACTTTTAGTATAACATCATTATATATCAAAATAATCAGCAGCAAAATTAACTACAACTTAGGTGTATACAACTTTTGAAGTACTACTTTTTCTGAGCTGACGAGCCGCAACTGTCTTAAATAGAATACCTGAAAGCATCAGTTCTGTTGCAGTAGAAATTTAACAAATGCCTGGTACTGAAGGTCAAATGTCGCAATCGAAACTGTCTTTCTGAAAGTTACCAAGTAAGATTTTATGTAGGTGTTGAATTAAAATGTGATGAAGCCCAGTCAGTTTCAGCATCAGTTTTGTTGCAGTAGAAATTTAACAAATTCCTGGTACTGAAGGTCAAATATCGCTATCGAAACGGTCTTGCTGAAAATTATCAAATAAGATTTCATGTAGGTGTTGATTTAAAATTTGATGAAGCCCAGTCAGTTTCAGCATCAGTTTTGATGCAGTAGAAATTTAACTGAAGGTCAAATGTCGTAATCGAAACTGTCTTTCTGAAAGTTATCAAATAAGTTTCATGTAGGTGCTGAATTAAAATTTGACGAAGCCCATCACAGGAATGTTAGGAAGGAAAGTTACACAAATGCACCATATGCTTGTATCTGATACATAATTAAAAGGGCAAATAGTATATATCATGCAAATTTAGAGTAGATTTATACAAGTGGATTTCCGCATTAAAAGATGGGAAAATAAATAATCACACATATAATAATCTCAATAATCAGCATCAACCTTCAAATTTGGAGATGAAACTATAATATAATTGTAGTAATATGATCATCGTCAAATAATAGGTACTAAAAAAGAATTATTCATAAAGAGAGAAAGTCTTGCTAGTGATAGATACCATGGAACTCTTTCTGAAAACGTTTGGAATGGTTTTTGTGTTATTTTTATCTTTTTATTCTCTTCGGTTATTAGTTAAGTTTTCATTTTCTTATTATTTATTTTATTCTTGTTATTATTTAAGTTTTCTTGGTTTAGTTTCGCAATTTATTTCAAAATTTTTTTTATTCTATAGGTTGCTAAATTGATATTTTAAAATTTTTCTGAGAGAGAAATTTAAAAGACAGTCTTTTGGGAATTATATATAAGTGGGAATTGTGTTTTTTCCGTCTAGCTTAAAAGCGTGAGTTTAATTCCTTTCTAATAATATTTTTCACTTTCCGAACGAATTTATTTGAATAAATGCAAAGTCAGCAGAAAGATATAAAGATAAGATCACGCGCTGGTACTTCACAAACCACGTAACATGCGTGGGAGCTTTTCGTTAAAACCGAGTGAAATGTTTTAATCCGTATGATTTGGCTCTTAGATTTGCAATGGAATAGACGTGCGGTCGAGGGAAGCATGACGAGCTACGGGGTCTCTCCCCTGGTAGCACGGAGGCGATGGGCGATGGCTAATATCTTTTAAACGTATTGTAAGTAATTATATTTTTGGAGTAACAATTGTCTTTTCAGCTTACTAAGTAATAGCAATCCTAATAATGTCTAAACCCCAAATCTCTCTCTTGTTAAATATGTAAATAATTAATCCTTGTAAATATATTTCACTTATGTTTGTTTTAATAAATTTAATTGCTATTTAACTGAGTTTTCATTTTGGTCTTACACCCCCTTAAATGTGAGATTAAATTAGGCCTCAGTTAAGAGATAGGAAAAACAAATTTCTATAAATTGCTGGCTCTTGCCGGGATTTCATTTCCCCCGAAATTATCAATATCTTCTAAATTTTGGCGTTAGTTTGGAGAGTGGAAATGAAA
>BGPR01003146.1:66304-81458 GCA_013235015.1 Araneus ventricosus | reverse complement strand
TATATATATATATATATATATATATATATATATATATATAATGTGAGATAAAAAAAAACAAAGTTGTTTTAAAACATAATTTAAAAAAACAAAATTACATAAAAATACAAGAAAAATTGCATGAAATGGAGAAAGCTATTTAGCAGGAAAAAGAACAAAAATATAATTTTTAGGTCCTTAGGAGCGGTTTGCCAAGATATTTATTCAATATGTCAAGTTTTTATCTTTCTTTTACGTCTTTTTTTGTTTGCATTCTTATATATAATATACTTTAAAAAATCATAATGAACTTATATAAATTTGCTCAAATACTTCCTTTCCATCAATGTATTAAAATATCCGCCAACTGTAATTTACCTTTAAAAGTGTTCGCACAAAGTGGCCAAAGTAACCACGCGTCGTTTTACACATCTCCGCTTTTGCATTTACTTCGCACAAGAAAAGAAAGCGAAAGCAAGTTATCGATATCGGAGATCAAGTCCCTGCGGAAATCAAGGAATTCAGGACGAGCATAATTTCCCGTCTCGAAACGTTGGCGAGTGCAGCAACAGATTACAGGTCATCGATTCCGTAGGCAACTATCAGATGAATGCTTTGTGCAAAACCTCTTCGGGGAGTCTTCTTTGGGACACTTCAAAGATTCTACTCAACTCTTGCTCATTTGACTATTTTTATGCCGGAATGCTAATCAGGGTACAAAGAAGAACAGGAACGAACATCGAAGGACCTGTAATTTAAGTTAAATAAGTTTATTTTTGAGAAAAGAATAGTTAGAGATGGATTGAAATAGATAAAAATTGTTGATTGATATAAAAATAGAATTTTTTTGAAAAGTTAATTCTCGGTGGGAACGATAAATAGGATGTTAATGAAATAATCACACCTTCAGTTTTGGCAAAAAAATTAATAATAAGATCGACAGATAAGCATTCGTGTGTATATAGCATTAACTGATTTTGCAAACCGTAAATCATATCTTGCAAATGTTCATTTTTACTTTCTCGTATACGAAGTATACAAAGAGAAAGTATTGTAATCGTCAAAAAATTCAAACTCGAGATTTTGACGTATCTCTACGTTTTAGACCTCCCTGATTCCAAAAAACAAAATTTTAGAATTATGTCTGTCTGTATGTCTGTGTGTCTGTATGTCTGTGAACACGATAACTCGAATACTATTAGAGCTACGGGGATGAAATTTGGTATGTGGTCTTCAAACATAATTTGTAGGTTTCTATCAAATTTTGGACAAAATCTCTCAACGGGAAATCTGTCTGTCTGTATGTCCGAAATCGTGTGAAAGCTATAACTCAAAAACTTGAATAGCTAGATGGATAAAACTTGGTACACAGTGTTATAGTCATGAAGGTAGGTCCGTATAAAATCTTGGGACAAATCCGTCAAAGGGTTGACTGTCTGTCGGTCTGTATAATTTAAAATGGAAACCAATCCGCTATCTCCACTCTCATGCGTACGGAAGCAATCGTCTGTGCTCGCGAAAGGAGCGAAAAACGTCAGTTTGTCCTAGAGACGGCAAGAGTGAAACCTAGCAGTGTGCGATTGATGCGTTTTAATCGGTACGCATCTCTTTGAATTCTTTACATAGATATTTTTCAATCACTGTAAAGAAAAACCTTCTGATAGTCATTGGATTCTGGGTAACAGTAGGTTCGATTTTTTTAGCCACACGGGGGAAGGAGAAACGACACCTTTTGGGGAAGTATACGAGAAAGTTTAGGGGAGAACACTCCCGCTGGTTTGCTTATGCATTGATGCCCTATCGGCGATCATCGAGGCATGGATTTCTTAAAGGGAGTAGGAAACCGCTATACCGACAATGTTAAATTGGCCATTTCGATGTACCTTTTCTCAAAATATGTTATTGATGTATTTTCGAAATTTTTTTATATAAGTAAAGTACACCTTTCTGAATATACTGAAACGAGCTTTTGGTTAATTTTTAATTTTTATAAATTTACAAAATATTAAGTTAGACATAGTGAAATTTTACCCGATTTTGACCAAAAAAAATGGTAAAAAATAAAGTTTTGAGTGTTTTTTAAAAAGCTCATTTCAATAGAAAAGTGAATGAAAAAGGTGTACTTTACTTGTTTAAAAAGTTTCAAACATGTATATATAACAAATTTTGAGAAAAAGTACATCAAAAAGGGCCAGTTTAACATTGTCGGTATAGGAGTTCCGACTACACTCGTTGCTTCTCTCTTTCCACATTTTCTGGAGTAGACACTTACATGTGGTTTTGTTTTCATTTATGAATCCACTGAACGAAGATTAATCTATACTTATAAAAGGCAATGTTTGTGTGCGTGTGTGCGATGTCCAGACGAATCGATCGCACTTACAGTCATGAAATTTGGAACACATGTAGTCGTAATGGTGACTAAATGCACCTTGAAGCCGGAATTTTAAAATTTAATCTAAAAAAATTTTGTTTAATATTTTGTGTTGTTTTGGGTCATTTTTCGAACTCATTTCTCAATAGGATAGCTTCGAATTATTGAACGAAAAAAAAAACAGTTACACCAACAGAAAGAACAAACCATTTCCGTTCTAATGAACTTTGTTTCGTACGTCTAGCATAATTTACTGAATTGTGAGAAATTTTTGAAAAATAGCCACTTTTAAGGTAATTTTTAATAAAGATTTCTTCAAATTATCGCATCTGATGTTCTAACATGTTTAAAATTTATATTTTTTTCAGCTTATAACTAGAACGTTTATGCCGGATTTAAGGCAAGAACTGCTAAAATATCTTTTTCCGTTTTTTTAAATTAATTTTTCCCTGACCAGTTCAAACAGTTTTTTGCAAGCGAGATTTAACAGCGAGAGTTTCTCCAGACGATTCCAGAACGCATTGTTGCAATTTCATCGGCTGGTGCGTGACCTTCGTCGCGGTAGGTGACGTCATTACATTCGTGTCATCGTTATCTCAATAGTATATACATTCTTGAACGAAGATTAATTTAAACTAAGATAGTGTCGGGCGAGGGAACTGAGTAAATTCGTTGCATTCTGAACCTACGATGAAACTCAAACTGAAACGCTGTAATCGATTTACCGCTCCATACAAAACAATTATAAACAAAAGCACACTGTTCTAACTTCTACGACTACATTGAACCGACTAAAATACAAATGCTATGAATAATGGAACAAACTTTCCCCACTTGCACACCTGTCCCTCTCTCCAAGGCCAAGCATGCGCTGTTTCAAAATCATCCGGTTTATCTTCTTTACCTAGTAAATTCATAAATATATGACGTCTATGAACGTCTTATGCTAATGTGACTGATATGGCATTTCAATTTAATGACCTTTATGGACTTTTTAAAATGTGCCCTCGCATTTCAGACAAAATTTCTCAGACGTCGAGTTGTTCGAGTTTCACATTAAAATCATTATTATGCTGAGTATTTTCCAGTACACGAACAAGTTATATGAAAACATCTCCTTAGAGTTCATATCTACCGCATATTCACATGTGGCGCACTATTAAGCATATGCGGTGAATTATGCACGCTCAGTTGCATAGTATTGGATACCTTACTAACGCATTTATAATTGCTGATATATTTAAATGTAATTTAGTTTTAATTTTATCAGTGATACTTTATATTTAATTGTTTTTTAATTTCATGGAAGTCTTTGTATAGCTCTAAGACGCATAGAAACACGCATCAAGTCGTTTAACGGTAATATGGTTTTTCGTATATTCATTCACTAGCAGTACGCGCATGGCGTTGCCCTTGGAATCAGGACTTCGATAAAATGTGAAAAAAATTCCCACAGTGACTCGAAAAAGTTTTGAAACCAAAATCAAAACAAAAGATACAAATCCCGCTTATTTTTCCTCTCGACAATAACGCGAATTTAATGACGTCACCGAAAGGAATCGGATTGTAGAAATGCAGGCTGGGAATGAAAGCATATTACGTTACCTCCTGAGAGGAAGCAACGATGCATTCTGGGATCGTCCTGAGAAACTTTCGCTGTTAAATCTTGCTAGGATAAAATTGTTTGAACTGATCAGAGAAAAATTAATTTAAAAATAACGGAATAAGATATTTTAACCGTTCTTGTTTCAAATCTGACAGAAACGTTGCAGTTATAAGGAAAAAATGAAAATTATAAAGTTGTTAGAGCTTCAGATACGAGAATTTCAAGAAATTCTTATCAAAAATTATAATAAAAGTGACTATTATTTAAAAATTTAATAAAATTCATTAAATTATGTTGGGAATTCAAAACAAACTTCATTAGAACGAAAATTGTTTGTTCTATCCGATGGTTCATTCATTGTTTTTCAATGGTCATTAGAAAAGATACTACAGCCGTAAACGTGCTAAAATGACCCAAAACAACACGAAACGTTAAATAAAAAAAATTCTAGATTAAATTTTAAAATTCTGGCTTCGAGGTGCATTGAGTCACCATTACGTCTACCTGTGTGCCAAATTTCTTGGCTGTAAGTGCGGTAGTTTCTTCTAGACATCGAACACACACACGTAAACACGCAAACATTGCCTTTTATAATATTCATTCATATGTACTATCAAATTGAGTAGTCGCTAAATCTAGCGAAAATAGGATGGGACACTTTTCAGAATAGAGAAATGACATTGAGAAAAAATTATATGATTACAGAAGAATTTATTTTAGTCAGAATAATCTCTATATTGATAATAATTGAATAACTTAGACTTCTAAATATCATTAGATTGTATAAGTCTTTATCTATACTGTATCATATTTCTAAATCTTTTTGGAGTGAACAAGCACATGTGCTGTCGCTTTCAGATCCTTCCATAGCGCTTAACAAGTTTGGAGATGGTGGTACCAGCTCAGGTGTCGTCTTTGTCATCCGACAGTGGTTCAAAATTACGAGGTCCGTCCAAAAATAGCCCTCGTGTTGCTTCAAAACGGGACGTTAATATAACCAAATCAGATCATAGCGCTTAACTTGTGTGATGTAAATTAAATAATAAGCCATTTCTGTTTAAATGTTTTTAGAATTTTGCATGCGGAGCTAATTAAAGCTTATTTGAAAAAATACTTCAAATCCATTAACCTTTCAAAGGGCTATTTTTGTCTAGTTGTGTTATAGTAAAATGGCTTTGGGACTGAGATTATCATTCAAGAAAAGAAATTCATTGAGCTTTTACGATGAACGTTAATTTTTTTGTTAATTAATTTTTCTAATTAATAATTAATTATCAAGTCGAGACACTTCGTTATTGTTTCAAAAAAGAAATGGGAAATCTGGGTTTTTGTTCCATGGAAATATTTTGGAGAACTTATGCTAACCTTAAAAAATACATTTAAAAACTTATGAAATTGGGCGAAAGTATATTTACCACGACCTTATAAAGGGTTAATACGTTAAATATTGCATCCACTTCAATTTAGGTATTTTTAGAAACTGACCATAATGATGGATTGTCGTGTAATGCAGTTTCCCTTATGTATTTATAAATGCATAAAACAATAATTTGTATTCATTAGTTAAGATATTTCATAACAAATAAGCATCTTCTGTCTATCGTTATGTTAGAATTTGCATTAAATGCATTTGGACTTTCGATGTTCCTAGGAAATGACCAAAGCAGCTGCCATGGTCTCGTAAAACACCTCCGCTTATGCACAAGCAGAGTAAGGGAAGGTTATCGATATCGAAGATCTTGTCCCTGGCAAAATCATCGAATTCCAAACCATCATAATATCAAACCATCATTATCGTCAAATTTCCGCAGTTTCACTTGTGTATTTATAAATGTATAAAACAATAATTTGTATTCATTAGTTAAAATATTTCATAATATATAAGCTGTGTATCTATAAATATTTATTAATGCATAAGTATCTTCTTCTATTGTTATGTTAGAATTTGCATTAAAAGCATTTGAACTTTCGTTGTTCCTACAATGACCAAAGCAGCTGTGATGTCTCGTAAAACACATCCGTTTATGCACAAATAAAGTAAGGAAAAGGTATCGATATCGAAGATCTTGTCCCTTCCAAAATCATCGAATTCCAAACCATCATAATCTCCCGTCGTGTAATTCAGTTTCCCTTATGTATTTATAAATGTATAAAACAATAATTTGTATTAATTAGTTAAAATGTTTCATAATATATAAGCATCTTCTGTCTATCGTTATGTTATAATTTGCATTCAATGCATTTGAACTTTTGATGCTCCTACAAAATGACCAAAGCAGCTGCCATGGTCTCGTAAAACACCTCCGTTTATGCACAAGCAGAGTAAGGGAACGTTATCGATATCGAAGATCTTGTCCCTGGCAAAATCATCGAATTCCAAACCATCATAATTTCCCGTCTCCAACCGCTGAGGAACGCAGCGACAGATTACGGTGTCATCGATTTCGCAGGTGGCTATTAGATTAATGGTTCGCGTAAAATCTCTCTGAGGATCCCTCTTTCGGATATTTCAAAAACTCAGCTCAACTCTTGCTCATTTGACACTTCTACGTCAATTTTCTTCCTGGAATTCTAATCGGGATGCACACATACAAAAAGGAAAGGTTTAGAACATTAAAGTGCGTGCAGTCTAAGCTAAACAAGTGTTGAAAAGAAACCGGTGAACAAGACATCGATGCAAACGAAAGTTTGCAAAGTTCTGATCGATTTTTAAAAAATGAAGTTTTAGTAAAGTTACGTTAAAACTTTCACGGACATCAACGTCATTTTCCGGTCGATGGATTGGGCTTAATGGTGCATGACGAATACCTGAAAACTGTATCAAATACTAGGTTAAGACCAAACAGTTAAGTTAGGTTTAAAATCGGATTAGCGTAAAGGGCGGCCATAAAAAATGTTAGGTTAGGACTTGTCAACCGGCAGTATCAATAAAAGTAAATAAAATCGCGAAAGCTTAATCTTTTTTTTGGTAAATGAAATTACATTACATTACATTACACCACCTGCATCCCCGTTAGAGCCATTTGGCTCCTTTCCGATTTGGATGGATGGAGGTGAATTTTATTTTTTTAAGAAAGGACAAAAACAAGTAACAGGTACAAAAACAAATAAAAATGAAAAAGAAACATACACTGGACAGAACAACATAGAAAACAATACAAAATAGAAAAAAATACGTAGAGGGAAAAATCATAAGAAGCCGGAAGTGTGTGTCAGTCTGGGTGGATGAGTGCTCAATTATTATCCTCTACAATGAGATTATTCTCATCACACATGTAACGCATTAGGAGTCGAAGTCGGGTTCTTGATAAGTTGTTCGTGAGGATGTTTTTCAACCACTATAATTTAAGTGACACTGTAGGAGTTTGAAAATGCCAGGAGAGGGTAAACCGACATTTTGTGGCATAGTGAATTGGATCTCCTTTTTCTCCGCACGAGCAGTTGCCATGTGTTCGAAGATTGAAGGTATGAAGGGAAAGGCCTGTGTTCTGTAACGAACATTATCTCTTCTTTATTCCATCCTACTGGCTTGTTTGAGACACTAGGCACTATATCGTGTGTACAATGGTGAATGAAATAAAGAATGCAAGGAAAATGTAATGAGCCTTACAAATGCTAGTTGATGGCTTGCATACCTTTGTGACAAGTGCTTGCTAAAGTGACAGAAGGCAAATAGAAGAAATTTAATCGTTTGACTCATAGATTGGGAATATTCTTCAAGAATGTGACTGGCACATATAGACAATGGTACACTGGGCACAAAGGAACAGTTTCTTCTGACAAATATTTATGTGTGTGTGTGGCCGATTCGTATCCAAATGACAAGCGTATCGAATTTTTTTAATCAGGCATCCTTATTAGCACGAGATCTTCTATGATATCCCCACAATGTTTCTACGAAATTCTGAATACCGCACAACATTGTAAAGATATTGTATGAATATTGTAGGAATCTTGTGATAATAGGGATATTATGCCAAATTTCATTGCTAAGCGAGACTTACATTTTGATGATATAAGTAAATTTAACCTTCCAGCGAGCACACGTATGTAGAAGGTACTTATATAGTGCAGCGTATTACATATTTATATCTTGCTGTTTTACAAAAATAAATGCAACTTTTATTTATGTAATCCGTATTTATTAGCTTTGTACTAAACAAAGCCCATATTAATAAAAATTGCATTTAAATTTATAAAAGAACTATATAAGTATATAATACGATGCGCGATATAAGTATCACCTGCATACGAGAGCCCGCTGGAAGGTTAAAATAATTCTTCAAATTAAACGTGCCTATGAATTTGACTGCTGTTACATTTTCATAAAATGGAAGATCGACCCTTGGGTACTAAGCAGTTCAAGCAGGCTTGAGCCAAGAATCGCAATCGAATTCGTGTGTCTCCACTTGGTGAATGTCAGGCCCTACTGAAGTTCAAATTCTGGGATACATGAACAATACTTGCCACCTTTCTAAGGCAAGCCATTCACAGCTCTCCCAAAATGGAATTTTTGGAACACGGGAAGGAAAAAACAATCGTCAAGGTCGAAACCCTATGAAATTTGGAGCAAATGATTCCAAATGGTGGAATTCAAAAGAACTTAAGCAGACCATTCGCATCTCTTCCAAAATGGAATTTTTGAAACAGTGGAAGGAAAAAGCAATCGCCAGTTTTAAAAACCGATGGAAATTGGCATAGCGGAATGGCAATGTTGGAATACAAATGATCTCAAAATCCAACACTTCATGTGCGGATTCCAATTTGGGGCCTCGATTAGAGGGTAGCGACACATCTAAGGATCTGTCTACATTGAGACCTCGCTTCGAGGGTCGAAATGAAACTCGAAATCTCCCGCGTAGGGGAAGAGTAAGGGGGTGGGTAGAATTATTTTACTTGTCTTGTCGGGTGGCCCATTGTGGTCGTTTGACGATCAGTGTGTGATTCAAATTGAAGATTTTCTGTTGTTAACGAGCACTATTAACGGTTTTACTGGATTTCAGTAGCTCATGACACACCACACCCCTCAGATCCCACTTAATACAGAATTGTTTTCTTTTCATAGTCATTTCCTAAATCATTTAAAATAGCATTCACACGAGTCTTTCAATGATGCACTTTCACAGTACGCATCTCGCAGTAATCCATAACTTCCAGCTTCACTTTTCTTCACAATAAAGTGGTGAAGTAACACTTCCCATAAACGCTCTTTTTTATTGGCACGAACGTCGTAATGATTTTGCGTACGAATATCACTCCTGCGCACACTTTTTAGAACGTCTGAAGTCTGCGTCTGTGATTCCTGTTCTCAGTACGCTTATATGGCATGCGTCACACTGGGCATCTACTCCACGCTACTGCTATACCATCCCTGAAAGAAAATCATTATTTAACAGGTAGACTTGTAGCTTCTTTCAATTCCACCAGTGTATAAGGACATGACTGATATACGACAGATTTCAAGAATTTCCATTGGCAGAAATCAGCTGGTAAAACTAATGAAAATAATTTCCCGACTTTCTGAAAACGCACTGAACCAAATTGTAGATAATATGACGCGTAAATAGATTATCAAACTTCTCCTTCAGCATTTGGATACAGAGTTCCTCGCACCCATTTATCTACAGTTTGAATGCGATGAAGAGCAGATCTTAGATTTATTTGAAAGCGATGTCTACTGTTCATAAACTGGTGAAAATAATTTACCGACTTTCTGACAACGCACTGAACCAAATTGTAGATAATATGACACGTAGAGTATCAAACTTCTCACTCAGCATTTGGATACCCAGTAGTCAGTTTTCCTTTATCTTCCATCGAAGTAAGTATTCCCAATCTTTCATTTTTATTCCTCATCTCTTATACAAATGAGGATACAAATAAATTAATAAATTAAACTTCTATTTCCCGATCATACTACTTTAATCACTCTTATATCTTTGTAATTTGTTGTTTTTATAAGCCTTTATTGAACTTGATAGTCGTATCCTCAGATCTTGAGATCGATTTCTTACCCACTTCCAATCGAGATACAGCTTTGAAATTTAGCATAGTGGTAGATTTCCGGTGACAATACAATATTATGCAAAAAAATTTGCAATCTATACCTATTTTAAACCTAACAAAATGATATTAAAATTGTATTGCCCTATATTTGGGCGATAAAGTTTGGAAGGTGGCAACCTCACGTTACGTAGGGTTGTAACAACACCACGAAGCTAACAAAGAATACGCTGCACCGAAGAATGACGTAATAGCTCGTGTTTCTACGCGTCTTGGGTTTACTTTCTATTAGAATTCGTCAACAACCAGATTTTTTTACTTCGTGTGCGCCAAATGTTTCTCTTTCATTAAAAAGTAAAAAATAAAAAATTAAGGTATAAGCTTTTATTCAAACTGCACTTTAAATGAGAAAATACGTTTACACATTATAATTTCGACAAAATGAACTCAAAAGTAAAAAATATTTTTTCAGATTACAATAAAATGCATGGTTTGAATAAAAGCGTGGGCGCCTTTACTTTCTAGGAATATTCCATTTACCTTATATTTCGCATATATTTCCTTAAACAAATTGAATATTCCTAGAAGGTAAAGGCGCCCACGCTTTTATTCGAACCATGCATTTTATTGTAATCTGAAAAGATATTTTGTACTTTTGAGTTCATTTTGAAGAAATAATAATTTATTAAATTTTTATTTTGACGAATTTTTTTATTCATTTATTTTAATTTCTACTTTTTAGTGACGGCTGATACGAATACACTCGATATATTAAGCATAGTAAACAAAATTCAATTATTGAATTCTCCAATATAAAACACACTTTAATATTATTATATACATATCTACAATTATATTTTTAAAATGATTTAATGACATTAACTTTCTGAAATATAAATTCGTAATATATTAAGTGATAACTTACAATTATTATAAATAATGTGATAGAAAAAAAGAGAATCGATCTACACAACTTTCTCTTTTTGCTTTGAGTGTGAAACTTTTGGCGCTCGCGAAGTAATAAAAAAATCTGGTTGTTGGAGAATTCTAATAGAAAGTAAACCCAAGACGCGTAGAAACACGAACTATTGCGTCATTCATTGTTGCAGCACCGGAAGTATAGTATAATTCTTATTTATTTTATTCCTGATAAAATTCATATGAACACGAGGAATGTAGTTCCGACAGTTAACAGCAGACGGCAAATGAAGACAAAAATTAAAATTTAAATTATTAATGAAATTTAATAAATTATTTTATTTAATTAAAAAAGTATTTTCATCTTTCTGGGGTTATTCTGCATTAAAACATATCTTATGGGGTCAAAATAGAATTGAAAAGTTGCTGGGAAGTTAATTCGGTAAATAAAAGGTTAAAATGTTTCAAATTCTTCAATTATCCAAATATTATACATGTCGAGTTTAAATGTAATAAATTTAAACAAATAAAATCATGCTTATACGAATCGAAATTATTCGTTTGGAAGCCAATTTTGAAATGAAGTCGCCGTGAAAGAAACATAATAATTCAAACGTTCAAGTTGTTTACCAGAATAGATGCTGCTGTAAATAGAAATTTAACGAGAGTTTTCGTGGAATTCAATCGAACTACTGTTAACGGAAGGATAAAGTTGATAATATTAGCTCAATCAAAGGACCTAAACGGATCTGCACCAAGTTAGTGAAACAGACGCAAAATTGTTACAATGCCATTTAGGAATATTATTTAAAATTTATATATTTATTTGAAAATTCTGAGAAATGTCAGAGATTATATTTTGCTTATAAAATGTAAGTAATTTATTTTAGATTTTGTGTTTTATTATCTGTATCTGGATCTATTTCATTCTGTTTTCTTAAGTTTAATTTTATACAACTTCGAAGAAAATGAATAAGTTTTTCTTGAAATTTTAATCTCCAAATTATTACTTATTTTTATCCATGAAGAAATATGTATCATTTCTTTTTGTTATTGGATTTACCATGCATACTGATATAGAAGAAATTAATAGTAAATGTCATTATTGAAAAGACACTGGATTCCTTCCTAAAAAATTCCTGAAGAAATTTTAGATATTAAGAGAATGAAAAAAAAATGACGGGAGGCTGTCTTTTTCAGACAGCCACTGATGTTAAAGGCGTAGGACTACTTTACTCGCGTAACTATTTTCCGATTTTCAAATTTTTTTTGTAACTTCTGTTGCTACCCTTTATCTCTAAAATAAGACATTAGTTATGTTTTTAACATATGAGTTACTGAGATATAGAGGATATCCCATACAACGTTTTTTGTGGCGTCTTGGAGTGTGAATCAAATTCCCTCCTGAGACATCAATGGGAGGAACGTAGTCCTTCGTTAAAAAAAAACGGTTCTTGAGTAAATGTTTTTAATTCTTAAAAGTTTATTCATATTTTCACCAGTTCAACTTTTCAAGTTTTTAACGAGTCAAAAACTATTGATAATAAAATAATTGAATTTAAGGATTTCAATTTGCGGCCTGTTTTGTTCAAAGCTAATTTTTCATAAAACGAATTGGGATCTTCTTATACCTTACTAGCACTACGAGCGCGGCGTTGCCCGTGGAATCAGGACTTCAACAAAATGAAAAACAACAAAAAAAAAGCGTCCACAATGACATGAAAAAATTCTGAAAACCAAACAAAAGATACACATTATTGGCTTTGCCGCTTATTTTTGTTCGCGGTAATGACATTTCAACAGTAGAAACACAATACAGAGTACGTTAATTCGAAACAATATTAAAAAATGGCAAGGTTGAAATGATTATTATACAGCAAGCAAAACATTCGAGACATAAAGACGTTAAAGTATCTGACTGGTTTAAAATGTCGTTTTTGATGAAATTATCAAAAAAAAAATGTGACTTAATTTTGTAGCCTGTTTAATCAGCTTTCTAAAACTGTCTCTTTTTTACTCTACGTGAATTACAAATGGAGTTACAGCTGTTTTATCACCGAACTGTAAACATTATTTTATGTTGCATGAAAACTTTAATGTGTTTTCTGAGAAATAATATTTTTGAGGAAAACTGTCGACCGTAACAATGATTTCTCAAAACGTTATTCAAGAATTGATATGAAATTTTCTGAGATTGTTTTCTGTAATATGCTCGATGTTTTCCTCTAAAAACTTAGGTCAATTTTAAAATCAAGTAATATTTTTAAGTGTTTAAATATAAACGAAAGGCATTTTTTATGAAAAATTACCAGCTTAGTAACTATGTTGAGCTATATCTCAAAACTATTTTGAAGTACAAGAAATATTTTAGAGCATAACACAGATAACTGTCATCAAAATGTACTCCTACAAGGAGTTATGTATATTTAGAATATGATTTTGTCTATGGCTGTTAGTGTAAGGCAAATATTTTAGTCATTTTTCTTCAAATTTCTCAGTTTTTTTAAAAAAATATTATTTTAAAAGCCTAATTTTACAATATGTTCATAGTTTTAAAACATATACAGTTGCAAAATAACATTAAAAAATATATATAAGTTATTTTTTAAAAAAATGTCTCCGAACACAGTCGGACACTGCCGAAAATAATAATCAAAGTCATTCAGTTGAAGGTAATGACTACTGTTCATAGGACTACTAGTTTACTTTTGTCTTGGTCAATGGAAAGAGAACAGAGTTCCTCGCGTCCGTTTCAATTATAGCTGGAATGCGATGAAGAGAAGATCTCAGATTTATTTGAACGCGATGTCTACTATTCATAGAACTACTAGTTTACTTTTGTCTTGGTCAATGGAAAGAGAACAGAGTTCCTCGCGTCCGTTTCATTTTACAGCTGGAATGCGGGGATGAAGAAAACCAGATTTATTTGTTCATGACAGTTCACTGTTCATAGAACTACTAGTTTACCTTTGTCTTGGTCAATAGAAGGAGAAGAAGGAAAGTGAACAGAGTTCCTCGCGTCCGTTTTATCCACAGCTTCTCGACATTCCTCAAAATTGAAGGGGAAGACTCAAGATTTACCAAGTAAAGATATTGTCTATAGTGAAGCAGGAAATCAAATGCATCTAACATGAGAAAATGCCCATTGTAAAATAACTGTTATAATATAAATTATATTTATCAAGATTATATATATATATATCATTTGTAGTTGTTCAGTTTCTTTCCATTCAAAACCTTGATTCGATATTTTTCTTTGGAATAATTCTTGCGTAACACTTTGGGGCAAGAAAGATAATAAGATGTACAATTAATTATACACGTGTGAGTGTAAGGATTGATTTAGCGCTTTAGGAAGCTGAAAAATATTGTTATTAACCCTTTGCGGTCAATGCCGCCACTGTGGTGGCATTGGCAAGTCGTCGTAGAAGTCGTTTGTTTTGTTTTAGACCGACCAGCCTAACCAAACGGGTGGGCAGCAAATCGACCGCAAAGGGTTAATTTGTTTCAATTCCTAAAACTTTATCTGTATGTTTTCACTATTATATGGTTATTGTAATAAGGGCTATCCAGCAAGAATGCGTAAAAGATGCATCATTAAAAGGGCTTCAGAATATGACCCACTATGCTTCAAAGAGTTAATAGTGGATAGTATAATTTGATTTTAATAATAAATTAATTATTTTACTATTGTAATATTGTTAATTATTATAATATAAAATATACCATTGTAATATAAAATAGATTATTGTAAGTAATAAGATTAATATTTACAAAGTACTAGGAAAATTAATGATCAGAAATATTTCTGAAATTTTATTGGAAGAGCAAGCAATTGCTAATTAAGAAATTCAGGAATTGCTAAATTCCTTTTGAGATAATTTGAGATCTATTTCATTTCGGTAATGATATTTAATGTAAATGAGCTATTTTTAAATAATTTATCTTGTATTAGTTGCATTTTGAAAATATTCTCTCTACTTGTATAAAGAGCAAATAAAACAATGTAAAGATCTATTCAGAAAACATTCATAATTTTAAAAAGTGAAATATTTAAATGAATATATTTTAAATACTTATAAAATTAACTTAAATAAAAATATAAACCCAACGCTTCACTTCGTTATACTAATTATAAATAAATATTTTTCATAGTTAAAAACATACAATGAGTGTGAAAAATGATGATAAATTTTATGGCTTCATAATAATAGAATATAAAACGGTAAAATTTATAACCGAATTTTCATTAATCAAGGTTTTAATATGAGAAA
>BGPR01003146.1:31404-41942 GCA_013235015.1 Araneus ventricosus | reverse complement strand
GAGATATGAAATAATGCCTTCACGAACTATCCTACATCATTTAATGGAATTAATTCTATTTCCTTCATTTCTTGTGAAATTCTTAGCACATAAATGTAATAATTGCCTTCCTTACGTCATAATGATACTACAATCAATAGTGCAAAGAGCATATCGTAAATTGTTATTGAGATGCGATATATATCTATTGATGCAGCGATACAGGACTAATTCTTTGATATATCATTTATAATATAAATTTTCCACTCGTCTTCCTCTATCTTACATCTTATTTATATCTTACCCGTCTCCATATTATAAGCCGCTTAATTGACAGTGTGATTCAAAAGAATGGCCCATCTGATCACAAATTTTTTTCTTCATCCGAGTTTGTCGAGTCGGAAATGGTAAAAACAATTACCGGGATTCGTTAGGAAAATTCCATGTGCGTAAAAAATCAGTCTGATTGCTTTCGTTACCTTTGAGGAAGATTACTATCAGGCTGGACGAATATTTCCGTTAGTCCGCTGCGTGCCTGGGCACGGAGCAAAAACCGACGGGCGCAAAAAATTGCCAAAACAAAATGAGAAAAATCATGACGGAGTTTCTCTAAATTATTTAGAAAAGTTTCTGGAAAAAAAATTCTAAAATCAATAAAACAATCTAGTTTTATGCACTAAGGAGCACAACACTTGAAGACACTACTCCAGTAATCTTATATGGGCTACAATATAAAAGGTACGTCTAGTGAATTTGCTCCAAACTTAAGCAAGTTACCTAAGAATTTTACCAACTTGTCCAATAAGTTTTGCATCCGGGAACGTAGTTTTCCAAACTAAAAATAAGCAAGAACTGTTTTCGAACAACAAAATCTTAAACAAGGATTACTAAAGACTTTCATATTAGGAATGAGAGTAGAACTAAGTAGCAGTTTAGATGTTTCTGAGTTAACTAGATAATTCTCTGAACTAAAATTCAAAAAATCTGTCTGAATTATACTAATACTTGTAAACTATTTTTTTAAATGAAATATTGTAAGGAAAAGTTATTATAAGTATTTGTGTCACTCTACTGAGTTACACTGTTTTTTTGGACGTTTAAAATAATATACGTCAAAAAAAGACCATATATCTTTTTTAGAATGCTTACATAGCTTGTAGTTCCATAAGGGTGTAATTTTACTTCTGTAATGGAGCGGTTGAAAGATAACTCAGAATTCTCGCTACATAATCATCTGTCGGAAAAAAAGGGAATCCTCACGAAAAGGTTTTGCAACTAGTGCCATGCCTATTTCCTTTCCCATTAGAGTTTGCGCAGTTATCTCGCAGGTACACCTGATGCCGTATATCCGCTCTGTTTGAGAAACTTCGCAATCCCCTTGCATACACATGTATCCAGGTTGCCGTCTACTCTTCTTCAGCCATTAGAATAATTTACGTTAATTAAAATGTCATTCTTGCACTGTTATCTAAGCTACTCTTTCATTTCACCCTCATTACAACTGTTTTCACAATTCATCATGGTCACGTTAGAATTCCACCAGGCATTGTGCCTCAATGTCTACAAAGTTGACTCAAATTTTTTTCAAAGAAAAAATAAAGATTATTCCTAAATCGTCCTGTATGGTTAATGGTATAAATCACATATTTACAGGGAATATTTAATAGGTCCAGTTCCACATTGACGCTGACTCAATGCGTTAATAGGTTCGATGTGCAACCTAAATACAACCTAAAAATAAAATACAGGACAGCCAAAAAACAAAATTGCTGAAAATAACTCATTACAAAAAAATATAAAACATAATTTTTCTCGTACCAAGCCGGATTATATATCGTATAATATACAGTGTGATTCAAAAGATGGATCATACTTCCTGAAGCACCGTTTTTCATCTGTTTTCTTACTGAGTCGGAAATGGTAAAGACACTACTTGGATCTGCTAGGAAATCACGTATAAAAATCAGTCTGATTGCTTTCAATACTTTGAAGAAGATCACTTGTAATTTCATCTGGAGGAAAAGGATTTCCCCATGAAAATTTAAAGAAAAGGCGCTCTTTCCATTTCGCCTTGCAGAAAGCAAGTGCAGGTAATAATCTACGCCATATATCTGCACTGTTTTGTCCCTTGTGACATCTATTCAGGCTTTGACGTTCACTTTCTTCAATCATTAGAATAATTTTACTTTAATATGCTCATTTTGCATCATCTCCAAGCCATTCTTCCATTTTCACTCTACATTATTGCTTTCTACAAATTAAAGAGTCCATCAAGCATATTTTACGTTAATAACACCTGATCAGGCAAATAAAGCAGCAATGTCTACAAGTTGATCAGTATTTTTTCAAAGAAAAAAACAAAAGATTTTTCTAATCATCCTGTAAATTAATATATAAAGCACATAATAGGCGCACAGGGAATACTTAATTGTCCTCACATAAATGTTGATCAATGCGTTAATAGGCTCAATCTTAACTTGCTATTAAATTTTTTTTTTTTTAAAATACAGTGACAATAAAACAAAATTGTTGGAGGAAAAATACCCGCAAATCATGTATTCAACTCCTTCGAGAATGCAACTGCTGGTGTGGTGAGAATTTGTGATGAGATTCTTCCATATCCTGTATTGAGCATCTTCAGGTGCCCCTCCTCGACAGCCAAAGCTGTCTCAACCAGTCCTGGTCAATCCATCCTTCAGATCCTGCAGGACAAGCACAGGACAAAAGAAGTGAAGTCCTTCCCATCTTTCCTTGTTTCTTCACTAACAGGATATATTTGAATGAGATCCAAAGATGGTTTCCAATGAAGGAACGCTCAGGGTTGTTCCTCCAGAGACTTTCAGGCCCTTTCCATAATGCACAGGCTATTACTTACAACACCCTTCATCACCTCTCTTCATCTTGAGTGTTTATAGAAGCTCATGCACCCACTGATAATCGCATTTTATTCTTCTCCCACTCTTTGTAAAGTCTCCTGCAAAGTATCATCATGCTTTTATTATTTTTTCCTTTTAATTCTTTCTCGATGACTACATTGTCGGGGAAAATAGTTTGTAACCTCACACTGTATCACTATAAGCCGCCACAGAATTTTATGGTGGTGGGCCAGGCATTGGTAAATCATGTATTCTGACAAACAGATTGCAACAAAGCAAGGGATTGCGTCAGATCTGACGACTCTATGCAGAGTGAGCAGCAGCACTGGACAGCTGGCTACCCAGCATTATTTTTTTTGAGAGTCCCTGGCACAAGTCGGCCCTACCAGGCCCTAGACAGGAAGAGCCTATGCCGGTGTAACGCCACGCAGGCCACACCCCATATTCCCCTCATCCGTATTACAACTCATGTAAGGTTAAATTTTTTCTAGCTGTAGGAAAGATGGAAATGGTCTAATTTTTGAAATTTAATTACCAAAGAAAGTTAAAAAGTTGTGTAGTGAAGAAAAGAAATGTTGATACAATTAATGTAATAATAACATTACACATTTATTTAATTTTAATTTGATAGGTTCTGAATTGTTTTGAATTTCCATCCTACTTGTTTATCTTTTTATTAGACTATCAATATCATTTCTAAAGATTTGTAGAGTAAAGATAACTTCTAAATGTAATCAATTTCTTACAACAAATTATTCCGTATTGCATATATTCTTTTTTTCTTAAATCCAAGACTTTTATGTGATGATGTATCAATCCCTTTCAAATTTATAAAAATAAAGTGATGCATTTAAAATTCGATTTATATCTTTTTTTTCAATTCATGGCAAAAGTGTTTTAAAATAATAAGGCAGCTATGCATAAACAAATTCAATTACCATGAACTTTTTTATACCTCATCCATAGTAGACAATGAGCATTACTTTTTTACTCAAATATATTTATTTATTAGTTATAGCTTTTTGCATTTTTTTTGTCTGTCTATTTCCGATATACATATTTCAGTTTTAAAATTGATTTAAACTTTATTAATCTGGAATAAATGGTATGAAATTATATCTTGTTTAAATATACTGTCAAAGTGCTATTAAAACAATTCTGTTTAAACGCCTTGTACTGAGTCGAAATGTATTAAAGGTGGAATTTGTGGATCCGATTTTACTCACTTCTAATCATAGAGTTCTGACAATTTTTGTATATTTATTGCCTGTATGATAATGCAATATTTTAATAATTTAGACTTTCAATTATAAATGTAAAGAAAAATCTATAGACATTATCCTGCACTCAGTAGGTTTTCAGTGGCGCCATCTATAGTATTTTGAAAAAAATATTCTAAAGAGCAATTTAAATGTTCCAATAAGATAAAATAGTATATCCCATTATAGATATTTTTTAAGAAATTACTGCTGGAATTATTAAGAAAAAATGGGAATTTCAAGTTCCAAAATTTTATGTTTTTTTGTAGTCAGAATTTTGTATTTAGGATTTTTCTACCCATTTCCCTAATGCATTGCATATTTCTGAAATTTTGTATATTCATTGGTCTATGACAATGCAATATTCTCAATAATTTTAGAAACTTTTCAATAAATAATTTGTGGAATTAGTTCATGAAAAATTGACCTGAGATCTGTAGACTATTTATAATACAGAACTACAATGAATAAATTAAAAGATACTAAAGTTAGCTAAAATAATAAATATAAATAAAAAAAGATTTTAAAAACGCTTTATGTCATAAAAAGAAATAATAATTTTCAAAATCTGGAGGACAAAAAAATCTAAAGCGTATGGCGCTGAAACAATAGGAGAAAGAATAAAACCACAATGATTATTATAAAAACGGAATGTTAATAAACTCTATCATATAAAATATATTATAATTGTGATTACAATTCCCACTAATTAACTACGCTTTTCAGCCTGGCCTCCAAGCCACTTTGTCCTAATTTTTCGCAGATTTTTGAAAATATGCTAATTCTTCTTAATGCTAGGAAAAGCGTTTTTTAAAAGTTTTTTGGTATTTATTATTGGTAACGTCAATATCCCATTTTGATCGCGATGCAGTTTTGATGTGTGATCAGTTAATAACACATAAAATGCCCCTCGCATCTGTTTTCGAACTATTTCGATGAAATCATCTGTTTTCTATGGCCAAGTCATTCAAGCTAATAAGAATTTCTCCATTCAATTTCAGTTTGAGAGGCAAGTTTCGCTTTAAAAAATTCTCTTTTGCATATTTCTGAGCGAGTTAGACTTCTAACTGCAGATTCAACTAATAGCTAGGCAAAACAGAAGAAAGTGCAATGTAAATTCTGTACGATTGATAGAAAAAGGCATGGTATTTCAACTGTTTTAATGAATGCTGAAAGTATTTATCACTCATATTCTGCGATGTATGATGGAAACGACTACACTACATCTTGTTTTCGATGTTTACAAGAAAAATAGCCATTGCATTCACAGCTGTCTGCTCGAAACGGACGCAGGGAAAATGAGATTTTATTACCTATTAACGAAAACACATGCACTAGGTTTTATTTAACAATTCGAAATTTTATTCTTTACTTTGTATGGTGTTCTTATTGGGGAAATGACGAGAAAAATTGGACATCAGCAAAAGAAAGAATTTATTTTTGCTGTTTCTGTTGATATTTGAGATTACTTTTATTGCTTTTATCAGAAAGGATATTTTTTCTTTTCTTGACTGTTGACGTGAAAGGTAAAAAAAGGAAATCTTCTAAGTAGATCCTACTATGTTCCTACAATACTTTGTTTATAAGATTTAAACTGTCATCTGTTGGGACACAAATGATGAAACAATAATTTCTCTTCAGCTTTATATTTTCAATTGACTTCTTTCTTAAAAACTCTTCATTCCATATTTATTTTTAGTTACCATACTGAGAAAATTAAATTTAAAGAAGGACAAAAGCATCAATATGGTGAATCGCCATCAATTGAAGCAACTTTAATTAAAAACATAGCTAATAATATATGACGAGTTTTCTCTTATCGGTTACTATTATAAAAACATCGACTTTAATACTTGTAAGGTGTCTGACTTCCGTTCTGAAGATCCATTGCCGACCTAGTACTGCACCAAATATGCGAATAACTGCTGGAAACTGAAATGGAAAAGAGGCAACAAAATGACATTTAATTAATAAAAATATTCTAATGACTGAAAAAAGTGAACTTCATCCTGGATACATGTCACAAGGGATTGTGAAGTTTCTCAAACAGAGCAATATATGGCGTAGATTGTAGTTGCGAATAACTGCTGGAAACTGAAATGGAAAAGAGGCGAATTTGCCTACAAAATAATTCATGAGGAATCCTTTTTACTTTCCCCTATACTAAGTATACAAATAGAAAGTATTGTGATCGTCAAAAAAATTCGAACTCGAGATTTTGACGAATCTCCACGTTTCAGACCTCCCTGAGTTCGAAAAACACAATTTTGGATTTATGTCTGTCTACGTGTCTGTGAACACGATAACTCGAAAACTATTAAAGCAACTGGTATTAAATTTCGTATGTGGTCTTTACACATCATTTGTAGATTTCTGTCACATTTTGGACAAAATCCGTCCACGGGAAGTGTGTCTGCCTGTATGCCCGTGTTAATGTGAAAGCGATAATTCACAAACTTAAATAGGTAGGTGGATAAAATTTGGTACACATTTTTATCATCAGGAATGTAGGTTTGGACTAAATCTGTCTAAGGGTTGACTGTCTGTATAATCGTATACTTTTGAACGCAACAACTTCGTTAAAAAATTACTTTGATAAATGAAATTTGGTATGTGGCCTTCTTACCTTAATGGTAGATTTGTGTCTAACTTTTGTGTCAATCGGTTGAAAAAAAGGCATTCAAATTACAAATTTCGTTTCCTTTATCTTACAACCAGCCCTATTAGTAATCACGCCAGTTTCTAATTCCACTTCCGCGTTGGACGACCTTCGGAAATAATGGTATGACGTTTCGCTTATTTTTTTTCTCCACTGCGTTAGGGGTTCCTGTTCGTTTCACTACCTTTTAACTTCCTTTTTCTGTACATGTGTTAAGAGTATACGAGGAAGTTTAGGGGAGACCAATCCCGCTTGTTTTTTCTCCAGATTTAATTACATTGTAGTCGTCTTCAAAGTGACAAAAGCAACTCGGTTCCGACTCGGCAAAGTCAGATGAAAAATGATTGTGTCGAAGTATGGTCAATCTTTTTGAATCGCACTGTATATTAAGCGCTATATAATATGGAGACGGGTAAGATATACAAAAGATGTAAGTGAGGAAGACGAATAGGAAAATTTATATTATAAATGATATAACAGTAATTAGTCTGTATCGCTCGTATCATAAGATATATCGCTTCTGTAATCTAATTTACGTATACTTCTTTGCTATTGACTGTAGTATCATTATTTGATAGGAAGGCAATTATTACATTTCCATATTGCTAAGAATTTCTGCGAAATGAAGGAAATAAGGATTAATTCCTTTAAATGATGTGGGGTATTTCCATTGAAGGCATTATTTCATATCAAGAAAGGGGTTATTTCTTAACAGTTATCGCTTAACTGTGTTATCTTAACTACACAATTAAATATTAGTAAAGTTAATATACAGTTATCTATTATGAAAAATGGATGCAATTTCGAAGGTTTAGTCCTGCTCTTAAATGAAAAATGAGAAATAATATGCATCTCTAATTATCGTTATATTTTTCCGAATTTCTCGATGAAATTTATAAGGATTCAGTATGCTTTAATAATAATCTCATTCTGATTGAATTATTCCATTAATCTGATAATAATGTCATCATAAATGCTGAAAGAAACGCCTCATCTTACGAAGCTTCTTAAACTACATACACCATCGAGAAATGCTTTGTAAAAATATTGCTCAAAGCGGCTCTTTGAAGATTATTACCTGACGTAAAACTGTCGTATTGACTTAAACTATTAGCCAAGATTGCCTTTTGGCTACAGATTAACTTAATATCGCTAATTGGCCGTTTCGTTGGATAGGAACAAATAAAACTCTCTTACTAAATATTTACTTCCTGCAAAGATTTCAGTCCGTGTCGAATGCGGCATGTTTCTAGCATTATCTAATAAAGAAAATTTAGAAAATACATGTTGAAAAAGAAACTATTATCTTTCAAAGTTTTATTTATCTCTCCTTGTATTTATATTTCTTTGGAAATAGCAACGAAATATAAATTTCGAAAAAAATATATATATATACAAAAGAATAACTACAAAACTGAGTTATTTTGGTTCCTTATTCTTTGTTTACTCGTACATCAAAAGATATATTATTTTATGGCCTTCTGGGAGGAAGAATTGAGCAATTCTCTTCTTTATAGTTCATGATTTCATAACTATTGCAGAGCTTCGTTTGATATATTGTGATGACTTTTTTCTTTACAGAAAAATGTTACAGTTGCATCTTTTTCTATAAGATAAATTTTTGATTGTAGAACAGTCTTCTCGTTCCTTTCGAAAGGTTCTATATAAGGCTCTGTGATATTGTTATTAATCCGAACTTAAGCCTTTCGCGATTAACGGGACTCATACATCTTGAAAAAAACTAACCCGGAAAGACGCGCGGGGTCATTTTATGACCCCATGCCCTCGGTAAACTCAGATTCCTAGAAAACTAGCCACCTGTTCATTCCTTCCTTATCAGTAGCTGAGTTAGTCACCTCCCTCTGCCTTTTCTGAGTATTTAGAAAGTGTTTCCGGAATTTTTCGTCCCCTAATATACGTTTGGTCAGTTATTGGGTTATTAAATGACCTCACGCGTCTTTCCGTTCGTTCCACAGAATAGTTATTAAACGTAGCTGATACGGTCAGCTCGTTATTTTCCTTGTCGAACTGAAGTATTTAATTGTTTCTCACAATTTCGAATCCATAAGAAAAAGAAATGGAGGGATTTCGTAAACTTCTTGCTGAAGTTGAAACTGATGAAGATCCAGATTTTGGCAATGAAGACAATGGACCTGAGGATGTTTTAGAAAAGATTTTTTCAGATCATGAATGATTCTGCGAACAGAGATAGAGTCGCATGGTCACACTAGACTAATAGTCACTATAGAGTTAATAGTCACATACAGATAGTTAGTCACAGAAAGTCACAGTTGAGTAAGGTAAGTAAATCTACGCCCCTCAATCTCAGCGGTCGTTCCGCAGAGATAGCCTCCCTTCGATTTTCTTTTCTACGCCACAACAATTTTAGTAGCATGAACTACGAGTAGGGAACAATAAAATGCCAAAACGAAGGTGTTCTATTTTTAGGAAAATCCTGGCTTATGAGTGGGATATGAACGTGCCCTCCACCGTGATCACTGGGTATATGTGGCCCAGTAGTTTTAATGTAGTAGTTTTGTAAAGAAAAAATTAAAATTTAGCCGGGATTTAGAAATTAGTCAGAAATTTATTTAAATTTCACGATATTTTCCAAAAATAAAGCATATACCTTCATTTTCTATCAAATAATCTGATGTAACACTTTGAAAAAAACGACGGGAAGCTGTTTCTGCGGAACGGCGTCTGGGATTGAGGAGCGTAGACTTATTTACCTTACTCAACTGTAATTAAATTAGCTCTGTGTGACTATTAACTGTATATTCTATAGTGACTATTATTCTAGTGTGACTATGGGACTTCTATGTAAAATGATGACTTCTATGACTATGGGGATCTATGTAAAAGTTTTCGTGATTTTCACCAACTGTGCGACTCGACTGGGACTAAACCGTAATTCTAAAATTATTTCTGAAATCTTCAATGTTTACCTTTCTCTGTTAAATGAAACTAAACCCAACTCTCTATGTTATTTGGTTGCGGAGCTATAATCGTTTAAGTTTAGAGCGAAAAGCGTCATAATTTTTTCTTTTCCCGACATATCAGTAGACCAACCACTATGGAGAGACGTAATTCTCTAGTCAAAAACCTCGTCGCGAAAGGGTTAAAGTTTTGTAAGTTTTTCATTTTCGTTCGCTTAGAATATCATTCTTTTTCTATAGAACCAGTTCATGTGACGCAATAATTGCATGCCAAATATTAAACGAGCTAAGAGACGTCATTCTTTCCAAAATTAAATTGGGTCAATACCATTGGTGAACATGAATTTATCCCACTCACAGCTGGTTGAAAGATCTGCATGCGACAGGTTATGCAGCTGAGCACTTGTGAGTATTTTTAGTTTTTAAATTTTAACATTTTCGGTGTTAAAATGTTAATAAAAATAAAAAGTGTAAACATTACTGTAAAAACTGCAACACGACAGCTATGGGAATGCATAATTAAGTCAACATGTTTGCGATGACGAAATGAAAAAAAACCGAAATAATATTTAACCAGTCAACTGTTTATGACGAGTATAGTCGTCATGAAAAAAGCACGCAATTTTGTATTATTACGAATATATTCGTCATTACTGTAAAAACTACAACAAGAAAGCTATGGGAATGCATAATTGAGTCAACATGTTTGTGATGACGAAATAAAAAAAAAGAAAAAGAGATTATATTTAACCAATTAACTGTTTATGACGAGTATACTCGTCATGAAAGAAGCACATAATTTTGTATTATGACGAATATATTCGTC
>BGPR01003146.1:0-31394 GCA_013235015.1 Araneus ventricosus | reverse complement strand
ATAAATAATAATTATGAAAGAACCGTATATGATATGAATTATTTTTCTTAAATGCATTATTGACTTTTATTAGTTATCACTGAAGTAATTATGGATTCATATAATGTTTCAGCCTATGTAATAAATGGCGTAATATTTTTTTCTGATTGAAGAAAGTAAATTAGTCTGTATCAAACCGTCACCAGGTCAACAAGTATAGTATATTACAGTGCAACGAAAGAATTTGAAATACGTAAATATTATAAAGTTGTGCAGAAAAATATTGTAAAATGAATGAGTGCGAGTAACAAAATAAAAAATAAGGTCATTTCATTACAACTTAATTCCATATTTCACATACTCTGTGATTGACGAGTATACTCGTTATCGCTTAATTTGCGCGACTCAGTTTAGATATACATTTTCCAAAGACATAGAAGTAGTTAGCTGGTTAATTTTACTTCTTCTAAAGCTTCTCGCCCTTCCTATAACCTAAAGTTTCCAACAGTTACAATTGATAAAATTTAACAAAATTAATTTAAATATTAATTGAAGTTAAAATTAAATAAAATAAACACTATTTTTTGCATTAAATAGAAAGGCACATATGCAGCTACTTCTAATGAAATACAAAGACAAATAATAGGAAAACATAAATTCACTTTATTATTTATGTTTTTTTATTATTTAAAGTTTCCAAACGATATTTTCTAAACAGCATTAAATATGTAAGAATAAGCCTTCAAATTTTCTTTTATCTTCGCTTGTCCATATCTTAAAGTTCAGTTATTCTTTTAATATTATTAAAGAGTAGCGATTTACCTTTAGTTTCTTTCAAAGAGCATATTTGATAGTAGCTCAATGACATACTGCAAAGTGTGATGTAATCATTGATACAAAGTTTGGTATAGTTAGTGATAGTCATGAATTTTTAAACATAGATTGACGTATGCTTGAAAAAATAGATAATTATAGTTATAGTTTGATACAAATTATATATTTTTCAGGCATATATCACTATGTTTAAAAATTTATAACTATCACTATGTTACATGGCTATCTGCATTGAAAACATCTTACTTCCTATCTTGTAAAGAAATAATCCTTAACTCATGTTTATATTTTAATTAGAATTTTTTACGCTTTTCAAACATTTCAAAATTAGTTTTCTAAAGATAAAACTATGAGAACTTTTAACTTAACGTTTAAAATCTGTGTTCCCACAAAAAGAAAGTTTTTCACATTATTATTCTTAGTTTTCTTACGTCTTAAAAGAAGCTTAATTTTTTAAGGATTAAAAAGCCATATGAATTTTTAATTTCTATTTAAAAGCTAGTTTTAAGAGAGAAAAAATATGATTGTCTAGATTTTTTAAAATCTTTAATGGAGACCCAAGACTTTTGAAGTCTTAAGCCTTCAAATCTCTTTTATTCTAGAGACGAAAATGAACATTCATTGCAGATTCAGAAGAAATATTTCCAATCCATTTAAGAAATTCATGAAAAAAAAGACGTGTTTTCAAATTTTCTTAAGATATTTTGACATTCGAGGCTAGAAAAGAGAAACACTTTCGACAGAACTTCGAAAAAAGGAATAAATTCTGTTCGACTTTAAGCGATGAATAGTTAAGGCTAGTTATGAGCGTTCATAATTGTCTAAAAATTAAAATTATCTTCATCGCTTTAAGAACGTTTATGCTGGGTGTACATAAATAAAGGGAAACATTTCAAAAATTAATAAAAAAGACTAGAAATGTTGGAACTACGTTTTTTCAAAAAGAGCGCATCTGAAAAAGTTTTTTTCCAGATAGTTAACGCGTAGCTACGCAGTTCTAAATTTGTTACAGAGAGAAAATTCCGTATTCCATGTCTACCGATCAGAAAAAGCCGATACGAGTTTTCTGGTATCTTCTTTCAGTTTTTCTTGAATATCACGAAAACTCTTCAGTTTTCACACTACATGTGAATGAGCAAATTAAAGACGTTAAAATTCCCTACAATTTCGTGCTTTTATTTTTCTTACAGTTTTAATATTTTCTCAGATAATGGCTCTAAACCAATTTTTGATTTCCTGTAATTTATGACCCCCTAGACCACCTAAATGGCATGTTACTTACTGAAAAAAAATGTTTGAGATGCGTTAGACAGCATAAATGGCATATTACTTATCTGAAAAAAAAACTTTGAGATGCGTTAGGCCACCTAAATGGCATGTTACTTATCTGAAAAAAAAACTGTTTGAGATGCGCTCACATTAAAAAAAAACATTCTTATTTCCAATATTTTTAGTTTTTTTTATTATTAATTTTTGAAATTTGCCACCTTGTGTACACCCTGCATATTTCCATTTCCTACAACTATATATTGCATAAGAAAGTACAGTGGACTGTCGTACAACGTGGGGGACAACAGTTTGTTACCATTCGGCAACACAGGGCTTTAGTCGAGAAAAGCATTTCCTTGATGAAATTCTATAACATTAAACACAGATGAATTTTAATAACTAATAATAAGTATAAGGAAATTTCTTCAACATTGTAGAATAAAATATGATAATTTCAAGCGTACAAACTAAGCAGGAAAAAAGATGCAGCCGCAAGTGAAAAACATCAATTTAGTTTTATTTTTTCATCAGCACTCAAGCTGCCATCTATACGTTGTAAATTGATTTAATAACATTTTCAATTTGTAACCTATTGACAACAAAAGGTATTAGAGCTTCAGTGTTATTCTCAATATTTTAGAAGACAAAATTTGGTATGTTGCTTAACCCTCTCACACCAAGCGAGGCGGTCCCGGGCGGTCCTAGAATTCCCCCTTAACAGCGATGAAGGCCGGTCTGAGGCGGTTGGCTTCTTTTGAGGGGAGGTGAGGTTCTGAGATCGCTTCGGAGATAAGCGCGGTAGGGGGTCCAATTATCGTTGCCAACCACAGCCCATTTCTCTGCGCCTTAATGGAAGGTTGTAAGAGGGGGTGAGGTAAATGACCACCCAGATTGGGAGATTCCACTTCATGTCGTATCCTCTCAAAAAGGTTCGGTTTTAAAGGGGCTAGAAGAATAAAGTTGCCTCGGGATTAAAAAGTTAAAGGCAACACAGGGTATTTAAGGGTTAATATCAATTGTATAGACCAGCGGTTTGCAACCTTCTTGGTTGTGCGGGCCACCTGTTGCGTAAAAAATAATTTTGAGGCCCATTAACCAAAATATACATGTAAAAAATACAAACACATATAATAAATATATTGTTGCAAAAGTCTTTCCGTGGGTGTATGGTGTAAACAGCCCAACACGCAGGATAATGGAGAATGAAGGTTTATTTACAAATATGAAGGAAAACAAGTACACAGGTGCAGGAAACAATAGTTCTTGCACAGATTACCAATGTAAATAGATAACAATTCACAGGTAATAACAGTTCAACACTTTGATATTTAACAACACAAACAGTCAACAAATATCTAATAACGACAATAACAGCACTTTCAATAGCGGTCAGCTCACCAGCTTCCTAGCTCGCACTGCGAACGAAGCTCTAAAGTCGTTCCCAATGGATCAACACACACCCTCCGTCATCCAAGCGCTCACCTTATATAGTTTCCCCGGCAGGTCGTGACGTCACATGGAATGATCTAACACATTCAAGCGTATCTTCTTTCCTAATAGAAATATCGAGAAGATTCCAGCACCTTTGAGATCCCATATTTCGTCGCCAAAGTAGCCAAATTTTTCGCCAAGTTCGGGGAACCAGACGTGGCTGCTGCTAGTCATCCCATACTTAACCCTGTAAAACTCTCTTCCCAACCATAAGACTTTAATTGCTGGGAAGCGACTTTCCATGTTTGTAACAATATATATTAGGCAGAAAAGTGTGAGTAATGAGTAAATCTTACTGTAAAAGAATTAAAAATATATTGTTTATAAAGCAAAAACATTATTGCTATAACTTAGCTTTCACAATATAAGAAAACACAATAACACAATAAAAGTCACAAGAGGTCAAAATTCAAAATGAAAAAAAAAACTCAATAGAGGATTTTTGGTATTGTTTGTTTCCCATGAAAGATTCAATGTCTGGATTAAAGCTTGCCAGCTTTAGGCTCAAGTCACTTTCTGCATTCAGTATGTTTCTGTTCTTGTGTTTTAAAAGAAGCTGAGAAAGTACGCTCACACAAGAAAGAGGTCGAGAATCCCATCAAATGTCTCAGTGCAAGTTTTGCAATTGCTAGACACTGTTACTGTACATCTTGCCTGAACATTTGTCTCTTGATTAGCATTCTACGGCCCACTAATATGCTATGGGCGGCCCATTGGTTGGGAACCACGGGTATAGATAACTGTACTTACAGTTTAGTTAATTCCAATGGTTAATGAGTGAAAACTACGACAAATTATTCAATCAATCAAGCTATCCCTCATATCAAACAAAATGAACTGGAAAAGCAGGAAGAAGAAGAATTTCATAAATAACGTGAAAGCGGTAAAAAAATTGAGATTTCATTTTTCGATAGGATAATAATTTTGAATATTAAAATTTACATAAGTAATTAGTGTAGAATAGGGAACTTCAGCATTTTCTTTATTTTTTAAATCGATTTAAAATGCTTCGAAACGAACATTAACATTAAAAAAATCTAGACAGTTTTTTTTCTAAATTTGCAATCAAAGTTCGCCTCTCGGAAAACGCGAGAAAAACGATCCATTTTGGCGCGAAACTGGTCTGACGTCACAGTGTTCTGACAGGGGAGACACACGCTTCCTTCCCGTTCGCTCTCTATAGAGATTCTCTTTTTCTCTATATTTTCCGACTATCGCATCAGATTTCTACAAATATGAATGGCGTTCACGTGGTTTTAAAAAATGCTTAAGTTCCCCATTATGTTCTTAAAAAAGATGAAACAAAGCAGGAAAAATAATTCCAATAAACAATGATCGGAAACAGATGGTAAAATATTTTAAGCAGTTTTTGCTTCTTTTATCGAATTTCATTAGAAAGTTTTACTTTAAAGGACATAATCTTACCAATTGTAATGTTTTGAAACGGATGTATTGTTTATAACCTTATTCGTTTTTTTTTCATAGTAGAAAGTGAAGGAAGTTTTCTAGGATCTTATTCAGAGAATTCTATTACTTTGTAAAAATGTTTTTGTAAAAACTTTAAAAAATTCTTTTTTATTTATAATAGAGTTTTATGTTACCATAGTCGAAAACTTTCTAATTGGATGTTACAAATATCTAAATCAGAAAAACCTATCATTACGGTAGAAATGAGAAGATTTATTTTAATAAAAAACCTTTTTTAAAATTTTTATGTTTGGAAGTTTTGCAGCAAATTTCAATCATTAACATTAATATTTCAAAGATAAAGCATATAATTTAAGATTTCTTACTATTTTTCAGCCGTCGTTTTTGCACTTGAGTCGGAAATTTGTTCCATGCTTCTCTTTGACAAAAATTAGGAGAATTAGAATAAAGTGTCAAGTGGTGAACAAACAGCTAGGGCATTTCATAAATTTTTTTCACTCTTTAAACGTTACACTTATACGTTAACATTTTTTTTCATAAGAATGCTTCAAGCCTTTCATGTTACTTTAATGCAGCTATGTCATTGCCAACATTATGGGCAAACACGCGAAAAAAAAAATCGTTTTCTGCCAGCGAATTCGAGCGTATCTTTTGAATAAAACGAAGTGAAGTATTCATGACTACAAAAATAAGTTTTGTTTGAAAGTAAAACATTCTTTTTTCCGAAGTGAAAACTTGCATTCAACGTAATATTTGAAAGCCAAGAAAAGCTTGCATTTTTAAAAGCGGAGGTTGTTAACTTAGTGCGATAATAGGCTTTTTACGTATGCCGTTGACAGGAACAAGGAACAAAAAGAAAATATCTTTTTCATGCATAATAAATGCTTTTCAAGTTCAGTCTGTTGAAAAGGGCTGTGTCTGGAAAGTTGGAAAAAAATGTTTAAAATATTTCTAAAATAAAGATGATCTTAGCTATAATTAAAACTTATGACAGAATCTGGCACCAAAAGATTGTGTTTTTTATGAAGTTAAATACGCCAGTTTTTTTTTTCATTTATTAAATTTCTGTGAAGAAGAACTTAGCATATGCTTTCGAGAGTTCCGCTTGCAAGTTTTTCTTGGGACGTAACCGATGTATAAAATGTTTACTTAGTTAGATAAAAAAATTGATACATTATCAGAGATTCTATGATGAAGTATAGTAAGTTTCTAAAATAAATTAATCCAAACTCGTCAAATTAGCCTTAAAGGGATATTTTTTCTAGTAGTGTTATAGTAAAATGACTTTGGGATTGAGATTCTAAGAAAAGAAATTCATTTAACGTATTCGTTGACATAAACTTTTTGTTAAATAATTTTTGATAATTAATAAATAATTATGAAGTCTAGATACTTCTTTATGGTTTGAGAAAAGAAATTGGAACATCTAGGTTTTGTTTCATCGAAATATCTAGCGAGAACTTATGCCAATCTTAAAAAAATGCATTTAAAAATTGAAGAAATTGGTGGTAAGTATACTTACCACTTCCTTATAAAGGGTAAAGCTTGTTTCAGAAGTATTGGGAACAAAAATGTGCACTTGCCTTCTTCAAACTAGAAACTGAAACGAATTCAACATTTAATATAAAATATCATTAAATAAAACCAACTAAAATTTGTTGGTGTATTTAGAAATGATTGAATTTTTAAAAAAATTTCCTATGGATATCGTTTTTGAATTTTAAACTTCCATTTTCCGATTTGTTTTATTTCTATTTCAAGTTATTACTGTTTACAGTAATGTTTTTATTGTGATAGTCAAAGCAAATTTTACAAAAATATTCGAAGTAGAACAGGATTTAACCTTTTGATTAGCTACTTGTGTTAGTGGCAGGAATGCACGAGGAAGAACATGGCCTTTGTATAGAATAAGAATGGTTTCCATGTACCATTCTGTAAGATTAGTTGTGACTGTTTGTACATAGAAATTTGGTAAATGTGGAATTTAGGTATCCGACTGTGTTCGGAGACATTTTTTTGAAAAACAACTTATATATATATTTAATGTTATTTTTCATCTGCATATATTTTAAAACTATGAAAATATTGTAAAATTAGGCTTTCAAAATAATATTTAAAAAAAACTGAGAAATTTGAAGGAAAATGACTAAAATATTTGCCGTACGCTAACAGCCATAGACAAAATCATATTCTAAATATACATAAAACCTTGTAGGAGTACATTTTTATGACAGTTATCTGTGTTATGCTCTAAAATATTTCTTGTACTTCAAAACAGTTTTGAGATATAGCTGAACATACCCTATTAGCACAAGATATTGTGCGATATCTCTACGACGTTGTCCGGTATTCTGAATGCCGTACAATATCGTGAAGATATCGTAACAATATTGTGCAGCGTCTTGTGCTATTAGGGTAGTTACTAAACTTTTAATTTTTCATAAAAAATGCTTTAATTTATATTTAAACACTTAAAAATAATACTTGATTTTAAAATTGACCTTAGTTTTTAGAGGAAAACATCAAGCATATTACAAGAAACAATCTCAGAAAATTTCATATCAATACTTGAATAACGTTCTGAGAAATCATTGCTACGGTCGACAGTTTTCCTCAAAAATATCATTTCTCAGAAAAAAAAAATTAAAGTTTTCATGCAACATAAAATAATGCGTACAGTTCGGTAACAAAACAGCTGTAACTCCATTTGTAATTCAAGTAGAGTAAAAAGTGAGACAGTTGTAGAAAGCTGATTAAACAGGCTACAAAATTAAGTCATTTTTTTTTTTGGTAATTTCATCAAAAACGACGATTTTTAACCAGTCGGATGCTTTAAGGTACACACCTGTTTCTCGCCAATTTTTCTTCGCGCAATTTCATTTGCCGTCGCCAAATACTGTTTTGGATGTGCATGCGATTTTTATTGCTCTCTTGCACATGCGTCACCCGAAAAGGAGAGATTGAGCATGCAATGTCTGTGGCATTTTAAGCGTGTACCCGGCAATTTTTTTAACTTATAAAAGCATCAGCGGCTTCTCTTTCAGCATAGCAGGAAACTAATAGTTTTTATTGAATGTTAGGAATCGAGATTTAAAAAAAAATCCGAAAACTAGAATTTCCGCACGCAATGCCTGAGGCATTTCAAGCGTGTGCCGGGCAAATTTTTAACTTAAAAAATATCGGCGACTTCGCTTTCAGCATAGCGGAATACTCGTAGCGGAATTCGCTTATTCATTGAGAAACGAAACGCACGGAATAACATACACGGTACTGAACCGATATTCACTCCGAAGAATTCCAAACGAAGTTTTACTCAAATTCGAATTTATCGACCAATCGCATCTTAGAATTGAACAAAACAGTTCAATCGAAACATGGCGCAATATAGCCTGATAAGCAAACCACCGATGAAAAGATCAATTTGCGCGCATGCGCGCTTGTCACTCTTAAAAGATTATCTAGACGCATCCAAAACAAATGTTCTCTCATCGCCGTTCTTGTTGGCAAAGAGTTGGCGATCCTAAGAGGAACGAAGCAGGTGTGTACCGTAAACTCCACATAAACCAGAAATTTTTATACGAACTAATGGAAAAGACATGAATAACGCTGTTTGTCTCGTAAACAATTAGTATTCATCATTTTTAGATACAGCGTGGATTCGGCCAGGTCGGGGTAGACTTTGATTTATATGTAACTCTTTGTCCTGAACTTGTATTTTTCAGTATTCGTCTTTTATTATTATGTATGGCGTTATATCAATCTTAATCCCAACTCATTTCAAGATGTTACTCGATATTTCGAAGCATTGAGTAACATCATGATAGTCAGCGCCCTTAGGCCACATCTAAAAATGTTTTAAAAATCTGGGATTTAAATCTTAAAAGGTTTAAAACAAAACGTTTTGCGGTGGGTTACGCTTTGGACAGTCTACGGTAAGAAATTTGAGCTTTATGATCAGAATGACTTTGTGGGTATTGCGACTACTTTTCGCATGCTTGCATTTATTCATTCGCTTTTATCTCTGCAATTGTTTTTGGAATTTTAATGTATTTAATATCCATGCGGTGTACATAAAGTGATTTGCGCCAATTCCAATTCGCTAACACTGAACATCAAGCAATAGTTCTTCTTACCCTTAAGAATAATTAATTCACGGTTTGAAAATGTTCTCCTCTTTAGTTCTAGTTTTTACATTATGCCTTGTACTCAGTTTTCAGGCTTTATTAGCTCTTAAACTTTGCTTAATTTATTTAACACCTTATTTAATATTATTTTCTCTTTATCTCAGAATCATTCGTATAGTTGTCTTCTTTACAGAAAGTCTAATTTAAATGATATTGAAGTTTTTGAATAAGATATTTAATTAGGTTTACTTAAATCAATTATTAGTATATTTTTATGACTTTGCTAATAAATATACACATCGTTGAATTGGACAACTTTTTATGCCTAAAAGAACGCGGTACATACTATAATGTAGACATAACAAACTCCATTCGAATTTTCACAGTCATCTTCTATCATCACAAAATAGTTAAGTAGAAAACTAAAAAAAAAAACAACTCTCGTGCGGCAATTATGTTCCTCTTTTAAATAGCACTTCCAAAGTCTAAACCATCCCTTTTCTTGACAGAATAGGTTTGCTTAAAGTGTAAGTATTGTAAACTGAAAAACAGCTGTAAAACTGTAGTTGAATTACGGAAATTTTCCTTTTGCTGTAGTGCAGTGTTGCTGAATCTTTGAGACGAAATTCGCTGGGAGACATAAAATCATAGAAAAAATTATGAAAAATAAGAAAAAAATACGAAATTATAAACGCATAAATTATAAAAATAAAATATCACCTTTAAAAGAAGGAAAAAAGCATCCGAGTGACACAAAATATATTTTGATATTAATTCTTAAAAATTCATATTTTATTAGAAAGGCGGAGTTATTCATGAAATCTCTTTTTGTACGGAGTCGGGGGGGTTAAAGGTAAAATAAAACTGATACGTAAAGTTGGGAGGCAAACACACAAAGAACGAGAAGTACTGCTGTAGCTTTTTCATTTCGTCATCTTCAGGGTTAAAGGTGAAATAAACCTGATACGTAAAGTGGGGTGACAAACACACAAAAAAAAAGTACTGATGTAGCTTTTCTCATTTCGTCATCTTCGGGGTTAAAGGTAAAATAAACCTGATACGTAAAGTGGGTGACAAGCACACAAAGAACGAGAAAAACTGATGTAGCTTTTTCCTTTCGTCATCTTCGGGGTTAAAAGGTAAAATAAAACTGATACGTAAAGTTGGGAGACAAACAAAGAACGATAAGTACTGATGTAGCTTTTTCCTTTCGTCATCTTCGGGGTTAAAAGGTAAAATAAATCTGATACGTAAAGTGGGGTGACAAACACGCAAAGAACGAGAAGTACAGATGTAGCTTTTTCCTTTCGTCATCTTCGGGGTTAAAAGGTAAAATAAAACTGATACGTAAAGTGGGGTGACAAACACACAAAGAACGATAAGTACTGATGTAGCTTTTTCCTTTCGTCATCTTCGAGTTATCCACGGCCCATATCTGCTGGGATAACCGATAATCCCGAGCATTCAAAAAATGGGCATTGTCTCTCGCCTCGCACGCATGAGCCTATTATCTCCCCAATCACAACTATTCCGGGCACATCATAAGAAAGAAATGAAGCCCTCCTCATAGCGAAGTCTATCGCCTTGCCACCAGTTAGATCCCACAGCTTAAAAACTTCTCAAAAGCTGCCGGTTCTACGGCACTGGATGGCGTAGGGATATTGGCACCATTCCAACTGGAGCGGCATCATGATGATAAGTAGACACAGACCCCCGAATGCTATTTATAGATTGCCCTATCCATCAATGATGCTACACACTGCCAGACGAGCGGGGAAAAAAAGATGAACTAAAATATATATATTTATGTGTTTATATAAAGGGTTACGTGTAGTATTTTCGGCTTCATAAATACATAAACTAAATAGATTTTATGTGGATGGAATAAAATTCGTTAACCCCAATCGGGGATGGAGTTTTCTGTTTTGGGTGATAAATGTGTGGCACTTTTTGATTTTGTTTTACTGTTGAAGGGGGGAAAAAATTGGGATCCTGAATAGTTGATTTTGGGGGATCGATTTTCGAGATCCAGGTATAAAGTCAGGTGTTGGAAAGTGATGCATTATGCATTTTTGTTCTGGGATGCATACCAAAGTGTGTATTATCAGTTTCTGCAGTTGTTTTTATTCCTAGCAGAAAATTTATTTTAAGCGACTGCGGAATGGGTTATTCTGGTGTTTATTTTTGAATCGTTATTTGGCAGAAAGGGGGATGATTTGGTTTTAAAACTGTTAATATGCCAGAAACGGTAATAAAAATAACGCGTGTTTGTTTCTTCTTTAAAAAAGGAAGGGCGAAGCTTCAAAAGGTATAGTTTATCTTTATTTTTGACTTTTAAGGACTGAAATGAAAGTTTTGTTGGATTTTTTTGTGACTGAAATTTTTAATTGGTATTTTGAAAATTCAGAAATCTTCGTATATTTTCTGAATAAAATAAAAAAGGAAAAAAAATTATCTAAACTGAAAAAAAATATCAAATTCAAATACAATTTTTTTTGAAAAAGATAAAATAGTATTTTCAGCAGCATATTATTAATTTAAGAAAATGTACTGCTAGATAAAGAAAATGTCACAATAATGAAAGAATGGTTGGACTCGGACCAAACTTAGTATACAAATGGAAAATATAGTACTTAAGAATTTATGCAGTTTTCAAAAATTAACGAAGATCAGACACTCGGAGAAGCAGGGGAACTGACTATAAGGTATTACGAACAGTGGTGTAGTCGTAAATTAAGCAGTGCCGGAACTCTCTTACCTGGTGATATTGTTTCTGAGGGCGAACTAACTATAAGGTATTCCATACAGTGGTGTAGTCGTAAATTAAGCAGTGGCGGAACGTTCTAATGTGTTGATATTGTTGCCGAGGGGGGGAGCAAAATGGATTAGGCTATTGGGGGTAGAGGATTATTTTATAATATATTTTTTACAATTGAAAACTATAATTATTTTATCTAGATCTTGAAATTGTGAAATAATAACATATTTTATTTTTGATCAAACGTTAACATAATGCTTACTGTAGTAAAAAGCATGAATATAATGAATATGTTGAATAATATTTTTTTAAAATTTATGTTGATTTCAAGTTATACTAAAATTAAGTAATAATTAACCCTATGAGCCCTATCCCGCCTTAAACCACACGTTCGACAGAAGCCGGACTCGGGCGGTTTCGGACGCCTGGGTAAATTTTTTAGGGAAAATGCAGTTCCTTTCTTTGTTGACAATTGATCGGGCAACCATGTTGACCTCCTGGAATTTCTGTAAAGAACGTGACGATTCTATTCTGCTTTTGTGAGCTGAAATTCACTCCAGGTTCTGAGGCAATGGAATTCTCACTCTAGCCGGGTTCAGAGAGTTAAGTAAGTAAATTAAGTAATAAAATCATGACATTGATAATATAGAAAATATCACGAGTTTCCAGAATCGAAACATAGAATGCAATTGAATGTTAGCAACCTTATTGCTTTTAATCTCTTCCCGCAACCACTTCTAACTTTATTACTTTTATTGATTTAAATATTTGTCATATTTTCGAGGGTAAGGATTAGAAAAAGACCGCGTTATTTTTAGGAGGTATAATTTTTTTCTTATATATTTCTCGTAAAGAAGAAACCAGTGCTAGAACAGAGTTTCACCAAGTCAAAATTTAGAAACCAGTGCCGGAACGGAGTTCCACCAAGTCAAAATTTAGAAACCAGTGCCGGAACGGAGTTCCACCAAGTCAAAATTTAGAAAGCAATGCCGGGAAGCCGTTCGGGTGCGTTCCGGCTCCACTACAAACCTAATCCTTTTTTCTGGAAATGCAATCTTGAACGCTGCATTCGATTCGAAATATCTTAGCCCGAATCATATGTTGTAGAACCATGGGCCTCGCGATTTTGACTGATCATCTTCTTTTCAAGAGAAGGTTAAGCATTCAGTCGATATCTAATCACGTCCCTTTAACCCTCTCACACCGAACGAAGCGGTCCAAGGAGGTCTAAAAACTTCCCCCTAACATCGACGAAGGCGGCTAAATTTTGACTTGGTGGAACTCCGTTCCGGCACTGGTTTCTAAATTTTGACTTGGTGGAACTCCGTTCCGGCACTGGTTTCTAAATTTTGACTTGGTGGAACTCCTTCCGGCATTGCTTTCTAAATTTTGATTTGGTGGAACTTCTTTTGAGGGAATGAGATTCTGAGATGGCTTAGAAGATAAGCGAGGTCGGGGATCCAATTATCCTCGCAAACCACAGCTCTTTTACCTGCGCCTTAAGGGAAGATTATAGCAGGTGCGGTGGTGGGGTAAATGACCACCCAGGTTGGGAGAGTTCAATTCATGTCGCTTTCTCTCCAAATTTCCCTGTTTCAAAGGGGCTAGAAGAAAAATGTCGCATCGGGATTAAAGAATTAAATGCTCAACTGACGAGAGGTCGGATACCTCCCTACAGTAGGAAGCATTTTTAGATTCTACAGTAGGTTCATAGTGAACCGAGGACTATTTGGTCAGATGTTATCTTATGACGTTTCTGATGTCTTAACCCTCTCATACCGAGCGAGGTGGTTCCGGTCAGTCTAAAAATTTCCCTCTAGCAGCGACGAAGGCCGATCTGAGGCGGTTGGCTTCGTTTGTGGGGAGGTGAGGTTCTGAGATCGCTTAGGAGATAAGCGAGGTAGGGGGTCCAATTATCCTTACCAACCGCAGCTCTTTTACCTGCGCCTTAAGGGAAAGTTATGGCGGTTGTGGTGGTGGGGTAAATTTGTACATTTGCATTGTTAAATTCTGCAGTACGTTCATAGTGAACGAAGGACTGTTTGGTCAGATGTTATCTAATGATGTTTCTGATGTCTTAAAGATACGGAAGAAGTTTCTTGTAAGAGGACAGGTATTGAATCGACGGCTATTGACGTCTCACAAATGTTCGATTGGCGAGAGATCAGGTGATCTGGGTATCCTAAGAAGTTCTTGCACATAGTGAATGTGGATTAGAGTGAGCGAAGCATTTTATGGCTGGAGTGCTCTGTCCAAATGTTGAAGTTTGAGATGGCTTGATAATACTGAAGAAGACGACTACATGATTTAAAACACCAGAGGTGATTGCTAGCACTATTCCTATAATGTCTTGTAGAGATGAAAAGCTGTTAGCACAAATGGTTTCAAAAATACATAAACTAAACGTATTTTGTGATGATGTCAAACCAAATTTGAGATTTTTTTTCCGTTTTGAATGATGCTTGAATACGTGGCAGCCATTTTGTTTCATTGGTGAAAAAAGAATTGCGTATTGAATAACTGATTATGTGGAAAAATTTGCTAGATCTAAGTATAGGATCAGGTAATGAGAAATATCTATATTTTACTGTTGGAATGCATAGGCAAGTGTGCTTTACTGCGAGATTAATTTTTGAATTCTTGCTAGGTAGAAGTAGGAGGGATATGTGTTAAAATTAAAGAAAGGGTAGTGTGTATTAATTTGATTAAAAAAAGAAGGGACTAATGTACTTTCTCTCGAATAATTTCTTTAGATTTTCTTCCTTTCGTATCAATAATTTTGTGTAAAGATTTTAAAAGGCAGAACTTTTCTTTAATTAACTATTAGCTAAATGAGTCAATAAGGAAAAAAAAATATGTTCCAAATATTCCCAATTTGAATAATTAGTGTTTCATTAAAAAGGGATAAAAATGCTTTAGCTGGATGGCATTAAATTAAATACTTCTTTTCAGGGGAGGTGAGGTTCTGAGATCGCTTAGGAGAAAAGTGCGGTAGGGGATGCAATTACCCTTGGCAACCACAGTCCATTTCCCTGCGCGTTAAGGGAAGGTTATAACAGGGTTTGGGGTAGTGGAGAAAATGACCATCCTTGTTGGGAGAGTCCAATTCATGTCGCTTCCTCCCACAATATCCCGGTCTTTAAGAGGCTAGAAGAAAAAAGTCGCCTCGGGATTAAAGAGTTAAGGTCTAATAAGAGTCGGATATCACGAATAGTAATCACCTCATAGACCATGCAGGGGATATGTAAAATTGTTAAAACCCATAAATAAACTTTGTAAGAAATTAAATAACTTTTTAGTTATTTTATGACTACCAAAATAAAATTAATTATTCCCACAAAATTTACAGCAAATCGATGATCGGTTGACTGATAATTCAAGCAAAAGGGCATTGTCTTCGAACTGATCATGTTCCGCAACTGAACATCGACTTTTATAAAAATTCGAATAAAATATTTCAATTATGTAAATATACCAGAGAAAGAAAATATGCTCAAACTTTTTTGTTAACAAAAAGATGCACTGAAGAACCTCACACAAGGAAACTATCATTTCCCCATAGTCTAAGAAACAGTCGGAGAAAACACGACTGTATTTTGTTAGGGAAACTACCAGGAACAAATGAGGAAGAAATACTTCTAGTATAAAACGAAGTATCACTAAAATACAACTTTCAGAGAATAAATTTACAACATCGAACATTGTACATACTATTACGAAAAATATTATTGCAGAAACACAGTATGGGAAAGTAAAGAAAGGAATATCTGCCTGCGGGGTTATGAATGATCTTCATTTAAGTAAACATGAGTGGGCCCTAGACAAACAATTGCCAAGACGAATTTCATTTTGATTGAAGATCCTTTCTTAGCGCAACACTCCAGACAGCGGAGAAGCTTGCCAATAGCCTTCATGTAGACTTTATTATCATTCCTCCACCACCAAGAAAGACTTAAAACTACTCCAAATAAAGAAGATTCTGTGGAGGAAGAAAAATGAAATTCAAAGTGGGTTTCAATAGTTCTTTCCCTGATAGAGAAGATGGTTACGAAGCTCGATATTTCCTCCTCTTTATTATGCTGACATCCCTCTATCGCGTTTTCACTTATAATGAAATTTTTCTTCAGACTTGCACATCTACTTTTTTATCTTCGAAGAAGCTGCACAAAAGCTATTCAACTGCAATGGAAAAGGTGGAGGAAGAAGAATAAATACATATATATAAAAAAATGCAAGAGAGGAAATGTTAGAGATCCTGAAAAACACAATAATTTACTGCAGTGTGACACGCCTGTTTTTTGGAGTGGAAATTTTCGCATGGACCATCCATAAAATGGTGGCAAATCCGATTTTATGCGTGTTTTTATATTTCTTTCAGCCACACTGGAGAATTCAGCTGCCTCGAATTCAGCTGCTCTTTGGAAGCGGTAGTTAGGAGGTTTTTATGTTTCCGCCGTGCACATGCTCTTGAACAAAGGAAAAAACAGCAACAGAACAAAAATGAAAGAGAATAAAGAATGCAGTAAGAGGTTGCTAACATTTCATGTTGCAATTGTTTGAGTGCAGCCTGAAAAGGAACCGATTATTTTATAGTACAGCTTAAAATCTATACTTTAAGCTTTATTGCGTTCGTGTTCTTTATATTTTTTGCTTTTGAAAATGATAAAGGGCAAGTTCTCTGCGAGTATCAAATACAGGGCGTTAAACTTTAAAAAATTGCCCAAGAACTAGGAAGGATATTTAGAAACCAATTCAGTAAGATGTTTATGATGAATGCTTTTATTGAAAAGTTTTGAATAATGATATGTTGAAAAAACATCGATGGGAGGCTGTCTCTGAGAAACGATGGCTGGGATTGTGGGGCGTTAACTTACTTACCTTGCTCAACTCAGATTAAAATAGCTCTATGTGACTAAAGTAGCTCTATGCGACTAAAGTAGCTCTATGCGACTAAAGTAGCTCTATGTGACTAAAGAAGCTCTATGTGACTAAAGTAGCTCTATGCGACTAATTTAGCTATTTGTGACTAAAGTAGCTCTATGTGACTAAAGTATCTCTATGTGACTCTGAGATTATGTGACTGGAGTAGCTCTTTGTAACTCTCAATTTATATGACTGATTCGTGATTTTGGTTGGGTTTTTTTACGCGAAAAATGTAACATATTTCAAATGTAACATATTTATTAATGGTATTAATATTGGATATAATTTCTGTTAGTAACAATCTTATGTAAATTCGGACGATGGTACGAGAAATAGCAAACGTAAGGAACAAAATTTGGAAAATTCTGTTAATATATCGCTCACAACCGACTCCAGCAAGCGACTGATGCTGCCAGACTGCTAGGTATGAGAAAGCGGGGAAGCTAGGTTAGTCATTGCGTGCGCGTGCATCGGTCGCTGTGACGTCATCAAAATTCTTCGTGATTTTCACCATCTTTGCAACTCGACTGTGACTAAACCGTAATTCTAAATTCTAAAATTCTTTTTGAAATCTTCAATGTCTACCTGTCTCTGTTAAATGAAACTAAATCCAACTCTCTATGCTAATGTGTTGTGGAGCTATAAGCGTTTTACTTTACCACGAAAAGCGTCCTATTTTTTTCCTCTCCCGACACCCCATTAGATCACTATGGAGGGACGCAAGTTTACGTCAAAAGAAGATTTCCCAACGAAGACATCGATTTAATGGACCTCGAATCAACGAGCTTTGAATTTACGGGACGGAATTTGACAAATGTAGCAAATGCAGTTTAAAGAAAGTCTATTCAACGTAAAAATTAAGACAAGATCTCTAAAAGATGTGGGGACTGGCGCAATTGTAATATGGAAGAACAAAACAGATACATATAACAGAACAGAATTCATATAACAGAACACCACTTCCTGCCCCTGCGACTATAACCTTTTGGTTTTTTAAAAACTGTAACAGACATAAAGTGGAAGAGACATCGGAAGACACTCCTCAACTGTTTGGTAAATTATGACGAAAAGGGGGTTGGAAAAGGTTACAAAAACACAAATCTAAAATTCTGGGATAACATACAAGAAAGTACGAGGACTATGCATATAAAAATATATATAAACAAAAAGAGAAAAAAAGGAAAATAAAAATTTGAAAAATGGGCATGAAATGTCCAATATAAATCAAACAATATAAAAGATACAACTGTATAATATTATTCGAAATTCTTAAAGTAAACTAGAAAATCACCCGTCATGGTATGATGGATGCAAATTGCCTCTTCATTCGAGATACTTCCCCTCCAAATTTGACGTGTTTAAATAGATATATATGCGAGAGAAATGTTTAACATTGATTGAAAACAAATGAAATAAACATATGTTTTATGACAGGAAATATTTTTTTTATTTACATATTTCTTTATTCAAAAACTCTCTTGGTGTACAACATTCCGTGTGAAGTATTTTTATTGCTTAAAAATTTCCCTTCTACTTCAGATGTCTTTGTGCAAATTTTAACGTTGTTAAAAATATTAATCAAATTATATCATCACGATTGCAATAAATAATAAGATGCATTGTGGCGTGAAAAACTATATCACGCGCATGATATACCACTGACGTGATTTACTACGTTCTATTAAAAAACGGAAATTAATTTGAAATATATGATTAATATAATTTAAAATTTCTCGGGAAATATTAATCATAGCCAGATACATTTTTTATCAGTCGATAGCAAATTTTATTTCATTATTTTAGAGCTATTAAATTTGAAATTAGAACAACAATTACTTTTTCAAATTTAAAATTACTGAAATTTAGTTGCTTTAACAATGAAATAATGCTGTTTAATGTCTCGCAGTTCTATGACGCGAATTTTATTGCTGGTGACGTCAGAGCGTTACCGGATCAGCGAGAGACAGATCTGGGCTATTGTCTTAGTAATATTTGCAATCCGAAATTGAGATATTAATCAAGTCAGTGCCGGCGATTGGGTTTAAAAAGTAGTCGGGGGGGGGGGCAAAAAGTTTATAGATGTCTAAAAGCAGGAATACAAGGGTACACAACAAAATTTAAAAAATTAGCTACAAAATTAGCCAACTTTCCCGGATACTATTGATTTTTTTTATCTGTATCATATATTAATGTTGAATGTTAAACAGCCAATCCTCCAAGTAAAGACAAATGAAAGGAATGTTTTCGTTGAGAGAAAAGTTAAAAGACTTGCATAATCTTGCCAATTAAATTGCTTTTATCATTACATATTTATCAACAAAACATCCATTAAAGCTTACTTAATTGAAGCCTAGTTGGAAAGAGAATCTGCTGTTTACCATTTGATGATTTTTATGCTTACAATATAAAAAATATTGCTAAATGCGCGTATCTAAAAGTAAATATTTCTCTTAGTATTTCAAAGATAGCTAAGAAGACAAAGTTTAAAATAATTAAGGTGTACACAGTGAAACCAAGCGTTTGAAAAATAAAATAAGTATATTTTAATAATTCTTTTCTATATGATATTTTAGTGTAAATGGTTCTCATAATACCTCAAATTTTATATTATTACAATTATTCCACAAACACTGGAGAAAGTGTATTTTTATTAAGGTTTTTTTAACTCATTTTTTATTTTAACTCATTATTTAATGAACTAGAAAATCACCCGTCGTGGTACGATGGGTGCAAATTGCCTCATCATTCGAGAGATTTCCCGTCAAATCTGACGTGTTTAAGTAGATATATATGCGAGAGAAATGTTTAACATTGATTGAAAACAAATAAAATAAACATATGTATTATGACAGGAAATATTTTTTATTTACATATTATTTACATATATCTTTATTCAAAAACTTCTCGGTAAACATCATTCCGTGTGAAGTAATTTTCGTTGTTTAACGATTTTCCTTGTATTTCAGATGTCTTTGTGTAAATTTTAACGTTGCCAAAAATACTATCACATTATATCATCACGATTGCACTATATAATTAGATGCATCGTGGCGTCCAAACTATATCACGCGCATGATATACCACTGACGTGATTTATCACTTTCTATAAAATCGGAAATTAATTTGAAATATATGATTAATATAATTTTAAATTTCTCGGGAACTATGTGAGTTAAATTTTATATCAATGGATAGCAAGTTTTATTTCACTATTTTAGAGCTATTAAATTTGAAATTAGAACAATTACTCTCTTAAAGTTAAAATTACAGAAATTTAGTTTCTCTAACAATGAAATAATGCTGTTTAACGTCTCGCAGTACTATGGCGCGAGTTTTATTGTTGGTGACGTCAGAGCGTTACCGAGAGATCTGAGCTATTATTTAATGAATACTAGACAAAGGTCATTGTTTGATTGTAACTATATAAATGTCGCTCCTTTGAGAGATAGAAGAATCGCCAACTATGTAACTGTGTCGTCAACAATTAATTTTTTAATGAAATTCATCGCGTTTGATAGCGAAAAAAATTATTTAATCTTTAATATAATATTCAAAACGTATTTTGTCTTTTGCTTGACAACGCGTAGTATCTTTAGATCTATAAGAAGCGTTGCTTTTCTTCATAGAATAATTTGAAATATTTATCTGATTGCGAAAGTCGCCACTTTTTGTGCTTATCTGTATTTTGGCACATATATTAATATAAATGTTTTCTTATTTTCAGGTAAGTTGGAATATGTACATTTGGGAATCTCAATCGTAAGTCCATTTAGATAATATATATCATTTAGTTCATTTTAATTTTGTAATTTCATAAGTATCTTCTAGGTTTGATATGCTTGTATTTATAATGTATCTGCATATATTATGCTTGTGGATATAATATCTACATAAAATAAATTAATATTTCAGGTTACTACTCGGCATATTTTTTATCCTATTTCCTTAATAGAGTATTAAATCAAGTAAGACTGAGTTTATATAAGATTTAATTTTTAAAAAGAAAGAAAAGTAAAATACAGTTGTTTTATGAAATAACATAATAGTTGATATTAAATATTTAAAACTCAAAGAACGGGAAAGTTAATTTTCAGCAACGCAATAAAATATACTAGTTTTGAAAAGCACTTGTTTAAGAAACTCTTACTTAATGTTATCACTTAATTCAGTGTGTATGATTATGTTCATATGTTCAGTTTAATCTGTATTCGAAGCTTTTATCCAAATTAATTTCATATTCGGAACATATCTAATGAATGACTGTCTACAACTTTTAATGAATGATCGACCTTTAAAGAAGCATATTTATAAGCATATTTTGATAGTCGAAACTTAATGTAATGCCATATATTAAAAGCTTCGTTCTTCAAATTAACTTTACGATTAGAGAAACAAATATTTCCTCTTTGATATGAAGAACGTCTGCTATTTTAATTAAGTTAATTATTCCTTAATTCCTATGTAAACAGAGAAATAATATTAAGGCATTGCTCAAGAGATAGTATTTCAAGAATTAATTACAAATTTATTTGTATATTTTTATTATTGTATTAGAAACTAACTCTAAATTTTGTTCTGACGATATTGTAGAAAGTATTTTATCTAAATATAAAGAACTTGATTTTACGGACGAATTCGTTAATTTATTAATATAGTCTTAATGAGTCTATTTGAAATTTTGTCACATTCATCGTGGAAATAACATGGAATTTGAAAAATAATTTTTATAGTTAACTGTTCTGGTATGCTAGGATTAAATAGATTTCAAAACCAATCATAATTCGTGCTTTAAAAATTTTATGGAGCAAATTTCTGAGCACTTTCAACAGTAGGTAGTTTAAAAATATTGGTTACTGGACATGTGTTACATGCAAACTCGAACGTTTCATAGGTATTTTTCATTTTGGTCGAAAATATCTTTTCTTTCTAACAAGTATTTCTTTTTCTGTTTGATATTACAACTCTGATTGAATCAAATATTTCAAAGAATAATCAATATGATTCTTAAAGCTTAAAATTTCTAAGGAGGTTTTAAATACTTGAAATAGAACGTTCCTTTTTCGCAGAAAATATTATCTATTTCATCTTTTCTAACATATGGATGATGGATGAATCTGAATTCTATTAGTCAATAGTTTTTGTTGTGAATGTTACAACAATTTAATAATTGCATAGCATAAAATTTCAATATTCCTTTTTGTGAAGGTGTATTCAAATGTCGTCAGTCGAAGAAACAAAAATTATCCACAAAGAATTTTTAAATTGACTACTGTACCCAAGTGTTGACAAGTCACGGAGTATTTGGTGTGCACCAAGCGAGACTTTTTGGCAAGGAAGGAAGCTGCCCACGTGGTGAAAAACTTGAGACTGTTAAACACATATTATTATATTTAAAATTTGGACAAAAGAAAGAAATGATTGGCCCAAAAGCTGTCTTCAAAAAGATATCTCTGACCTAATCTTTTATTCGCCCTTCGAAAATGGAACTACAGATAAAACCGTAATAATTGATCAAATTTAACAAAAATTGATTTTAAATATTAATAGAAATTAAATTAAAATTAACTCAAATTTAAATGAAATTATTTTTGCATTATACAGAAAGGCGCATATGCAGCTACTTCTAGTACAATACAAGAAACAAGATTAGTAATTCAAAAATTAAGTTAAAAAATATAAAAATATATAAAAATAGAAAAAGTAAACAATAATAAAAAATAAACAAGAATACAAATGACATTGCTGTTGCGTTGAGCTCGCATAAAAGGTGTATTGTTGTCATTTGTATTATTGTTTATTTTTTATTATTGTTTATTTTTTCTATTTTTCTATTTTTTTATATTTTTAACTTAATTTTTGAATTATTGAACTATAGATATCCTACAAAAGCTTGTCTCATGTCTTCACGTTTGAATTCATTCTCTTCTCTCCGTCCTTTTGTTTTTATTTATTTAATTTTTTGTTTTATTTTGAACTGTGAGACAAATAGTTAAACTGTAGTCAAACACCGCCGTAAATGCGTATTCGTCAACTTGTTTGTAATAGATTTCAAAACTTGATATTGTAAATTGATACCCATGGTATCAATTTATGGTATATCTGTATTGTTTATGTGGTTGATGGAGAATTGCCCGGGGAATCGATGACTTCCGTAGGTGAGGCAAGTAGCGCCGGCGTCAAAACTCAGACGTACACGCACGCTTCAGAAGGGTTTGGGGGAAGGAGTCGAGAGCATTTGCACTATGTGGGCTGCGTTCAATGAATTCCGTACGGCTTCGGCCAGACCGAGGGGATTTTGTATTTCATATATTATCTCCATATACCTTTAAATTGACAAAAATAATTTTTTTCATTTACTTTATTCTAGTCAAATTAATCTTTAAAAGTTCTTTCTTCGCACTATAAATCAAAATGAGTCTCAAAAACAAGTAATATAAAAAAAAAAAATTAAAGTCAATTCCTACTTAGGTCAGCGATCTACACGCTTCGTCACTGACGGTATTTATTCCTAAATTTATATCTTGCTAAATATGTTATATATACAGGGAGAGTGTGAACTAATAGTAGGGATAGAAAAACTTCATAAAGTCTTTTTTAACATATCCAATAGAGGGAATAAAGAAAGTAATCAACATTACCCTCTGACAAAAATACATGAAAAAATGACGCCTTCGTGAACATACCAGAAAACAAAGGATATTAGGTCTAGAAGCTGGCAAACCTAGCTCCATCTATTGAGAAAAATTCGAACCAAACGACTCAAGGCGACATATGCTTTCTCCCATATAAAACTAAAAATAATTAATTAAATTTAATTAATGAATTAATATTTGAAAAACTGTATTAACATCAAGTGTCATCCCCTACAAGTTTAAAAAATTGTATTTGAACTTGAGTGGATGAATAAAAAGTATTTTATTAACGATTGGAAATTTGAATCAGATATATAAATTGATATATATAGGGAGAGTGTGAACTAATAGTAGGAATTGAATAAAAACGAAGGAAGTCGAAAATTCATATTTATTTAATTTTTTTTTGCAATACATTGCTAATGAGACGCAAGAATAAAACTGGTATATTTCCCCCAAAATTTGAATAATAATTCCACATTTTATGACAAAAGTATGAATGACCCGAAACTACATAAAAATTTTCTCTCACATTGCAGAATTTTGAAAAGTTCTTTTCAATGATCAAATAATTCGAATTCTAGCATTAAACGAAACAAATAATTCTTTTAGAGTTAAAAAGTTTTTAACGAACATAAAAACGCCATGAAATCATTACTATTTTATTTTTGCTATTTATTTAGTTAATAAACGACGATAGGTTTAGTTTATATAAAAAAACGAAACAAAAATTATATTTTTCTTTCTTCAAAAACAGCTTCATTCCAAATTGCCATTATTTTCATTTTTCAGAAGCAAAAAATGATACATTCCATAAATTCATAATTCCTGTTTATGAAAATAAGTTGCATAAAAAGCAAATTATTATCTTCTGAATTACTCTTTAAATCTTTTTCCATGAAAATAACAAAAAATCCTCTTCTTTTAACAGAGAAATTGAAGCTTATGTCCTCTTCCTATCCATGCGTCACGTGGCATCAGATTCTAAAATTTAAACAAAATCTTTTCCTCAAATCTTGCTCAAATAACTAAGCAACCTCAACGAATTAAGTAGGTTGTGCTTCATTCAAAATGGCTTCCCTTCTTGTTTCTCTTCTTTAACATTTGAAGAATAAAATGAATAAAAATATAAGATGATGAATAAAAAGTCCAACAAAAGGACAAAAGTAATTCTCTGAGATTATAGCAAAATGAATAAATATTTCCTTTTAAGAAGCTAAATCTTATTTTTGATTTTTTGCATCATAAAATTGTGAATGTAACAGTATTAAACTGCAAAATACATATAAAATAAATGTTCTTTATCATTACAGGAAAGGTGTAGTATATTTACAAAAAGGCAGGATGTTGTATTCGTTGAATGGATTTTATACGTACAAAAAAAGGAACTTATCAGCATTATTTAAAGAACAAAACGTGACTGAATAAATAAAAGATAATATGATGAAGTTTTTTAAAGGATAAAAAAGTAAAGACAGTTCTTCCTGTTCCGTTAAGAAAACGATTTTTCTTAAAACAGGGAAAAAAATCGTTCTTCTTCGCCGATGTCTCTTGCAGTCCATTTCCTTTTTCTTTTGTTTCACGTAAAATGGCAACACGCGAAGAATGACGTCTGATAATGGGCCGTGAGCAAAAATAATTCTCTAATTATCATGCGAGGTATATCAAAAATAATTCTCTTCCTCGAAAATTCGAGATGTTATTTTAATTTTTGCTGTTTTTAATTACGTCCCTCTGAATAGAGATGCCATCTTTTTGGCAGTTAGTCTTCCTCTGACACAGGTTCATTAGAATTAGCGTCTTAGAAAATTGGAATTAAGCGAGAGAAAGAATAAGGGAGAGGTAGGGAGAGTAATCTATAATGAAATTTCTCCTTTGAGTCATCTGCACGTGCCCTTATCTTTACCTTTTAAAATTAACTCGCAGTGGAATAGTACCCATGTTATCTTCTTCACCGAGTCGTTTGCGTTTTAAATTAATTTCCGCGGGGCAGGAGTTTGAAAGAGAAATGTTTCTTCTGCTGACAGGACTGCGTTTATGTCAATTTTTTTAGGTTTTTGCTTTTAGTTGCAACTGTAGATGATTAGTCTGTGTTTTTAAAGCCACCAGACAAGTTTATAAAACTTGAATTGGAACAGTTCCTTTCAGAAGCTCACAAGTAAAATGGTGATCAAGTACCACAAAATTTCTTAACTCCTTAACAGTTTTATTTTCTTTTCTATCTAATAAGATGGCCCCTTCGGTTTTGGAAAGGGGCTCTCATTTTCATTCATCGAAGAAGGCATAGGATACTTGAGATATTTATCGTTACGAACATGTAATGTCGTTTTCCCACAATGTTAGTCTTATGGTTGGAAAGATACGTTTACAGAGGTTCTTACTATCTATTGGGGGATGGAGGCAAACGACCCCGATCTTGACGACCATTTTGGCGACTTTTGAGTCAAAAGAAAAGACCTACCTCAAAATGCTGGAATTTTCTCGATATCTCTATTAGAGGCGGAGATATACAGAATTTACTAGATGATTCTATGTGACGTCACATCCTGTCAGGAAAGGTATAAAAACCCGGTAGTTACTGAGATGAGACAATGGTCTTCGGCGGAGTTCGAAGAATCTCTTTAGAGACCTGCTCACTTTGCGAATTGGTCAGCTGTTAGACGCTGAGCTCTATTGTTCGTGCTATTACTGTTATTGTTCGTGATTTGTTGTCTGCTGGTGTTGTTAATTTGTGCAAGAACTGTTTTCTGCTACATGTGCTTCGTGTTTAACTTAATATTGGAGAATAAAGCGTTGTTCTCGTGGACTGCTTTACCGAACACACACCGAAAGATTTTCGTAACATTATGGATTCTATGTAATTTTTGTGTCAAATTATAAAGCTAATTAATGATTAAATTTTAGTTTATAATTCTGAAAATGCGATAATTCGATGCACGTACGACGGTTAAGGGTTTAAACATCTTTCCACCAGCGATGCTTTTACGTCCACTCTATAAGCCATTTATGGTTATAATTTTTTATGCTACCAGAAATACGTTTATATAGGGTAATAAAAAGCATTAACGAATGTTTAGCTATAAATAAATGAAGAAAAATAAACAATTTCATGGTGTTCTTTACAAATTTGATCAAGAGAATGATAAAAGTCATTCTATTTATTGTTCATGATTATTAACGCTATATAATCAGACAAGGATACATTTCTCAAAGATTTTTTCGAAGCCTTCTGAAAACGCCAGTCGAAATGTATAGTTCAGTCCCGCATAATGTACTGTTTTATATTTGCATCACTATCATATTTCTTCCTCAATTCATTTTCAAAAATTAATAATTGATTGAGAAATCAGTACTGATATTTTTGATCTGAAAATATTTTGATCTTTGATTAGCAGTATTAATAAAATTTTAATTAACTCTTGATGTATTTTAAACAGTTTTAATTAAGAAGTGTATGTCAAAATCTGGATGATTCTTTTATTAATTTTCCTGTAGTTAGTTCATTCATTAATACAGAATATGCAAGCATCGTTGAAAAAATTGAAACTTCTGCAACGAAAAATTAAGAAAACCACAGTATCTCGAAATAGAACGAGGAAATACAAATTATCAAAGAACAACCTTTTCTAGACTTTGGAAAGCTGTTCAGAGAAATGGGACAAAATATCTCCTCCGATACCACAAAAATCACTATTGTCATGGAAGTTACGATGTAGGAAGATAGTTAAGAACACGGGCTATCAAACTGAACATTCAAACACAAAAAAATATGTAAAATAGCTCTTAAAAAACCATAAAAATTGCTCTAAAAATGTGCGAACACTCTCTGTACAAGGGGATGGCTGGAATAATGACCCTCTCAAATTTTCGCCAGATCGTTATTTATCTACTAGCTGATCCCGAACAGAAAATATGCTCTCCACTATACACACACCATACATTTTCCTCCAACTTGGCGCATTACTCTGGCTCCTGATGCTTCAATTTGCCATAAACAGAGCACGCGTCTACTATCGTCAAGAAAGAAATTGAGCCAAACTTGCGACTTGGCGCTCCAAGAAAATTAGCCATGAAAAAAAAGGCGCCAAGTGATGTTCGTACAACGGAACGGTAGCCAATGTGCAATGTTCAGAATAATAAGATCCATGATGTTCACCTCAATTTGAGAATTAACTCGATTTTACCTTCGCCGACTTAGACAATTTTGACGTTGATCTGGACGTTCTCTTCCTCACCTAAGCCCATCCATTCATTTCTAGTTGATCCCTTCTGAATAACCTCATCCCAGATTTCAATATATTGTAAGAAATATTGTGAATTCTACGTCTTAAACACATTTTTTTCGAGAGATAATTTCACACCAGAACGAATATAGTACTGTTTCGCAACGGATTTCGAGACTACTACTTTTGGACGATTTTGCATCGGAAAGGTGTGTCAGAGAAATGAGTCATATGAGCGCATTTCCGGAGTTCTTTGTTAGATCAAGCTCAGTAAAATGTTAACATCACCCTTCCATTCTTCACTTTCCCCCTATTTTGCGCATGCTCTAAAGAGTGGAAGGTTTCCGAATCCTTTGCTAAAGAATAGCAGCGTATGCCTATGAAGTTATGCCCAACATGGAGGAGACTATCAATTTTGTTTTGTAAACAAACCGATCGTTGCCATCGGAAGAAAAGAAATTAATCTCTTTTCTGTGCCACGTACGTTAGTGTTTTATATATAGTTGAATAGCTAGTTGCGTGAACGAGGTGCAAAAATTTGCTACAACGAGGGGGGACACAGCATTCCTGACAGGGGACCATGCCCCCCCTGAAGCCCCTTCCGGCACCACACCTTTAAAGCAGATTTAAAAAACATATGTTAATATCAATTCTGCCTTACCTGAATAATTAATCAAATATTTCAATTACATCACATTTCCATACTCTATTTTAGAGCAATTTTTTTGCTCTTTATAATTCGATTTGCCTGATTGTCTATGTTTCTTCTTGAACTCTGAATCCGAGTTGTATAAGGAAGAAAGGAACTGACAAGTATATACTGCTGCCAGAACTTGGCTGCTTCTTCCAATTCAATTCACGATTGTTCACAAGTAACAACCATCTCATCCAATAAATTCATTTTCAAAAGAAGAAAAATAAAACCCGTTACCTTATTGATGGATGGAAAAAGAAAGAAAAAAAACTTTTTGAAATCCATTTACTGATTACAAGACAACAACTCAAGTAAAACAAACAAGCCGAAAGAACAGGAGGTAAAAGATAAAAGATGGTCGATATTTGTTTTTACTGTCTCTTTTTCCCTCTATATCTTGATCTAATCAATTCTGCGATTGGACAGCGTCTGACAAGTTTGCGGTTTGCCTGCTTTCCTATTGGATAGAAAGCGAGAAGTGCTCTGTTCTGTCCCTAGCTGTCTCAGAGTTTCAAAAGGAAGCAGAAAAAATGGAATTCTGTTCTCTCAAGGAAACGAAATGGAATTTTACAAATGGAATGTAATGCTCAAAAATGGATTTTCAGGTCGAAGGAATGTAATTACTTGTTCTGTCACTGGAAAATTTGGTTTTCAATAACGTCTAGGAATATACTACCTTTAACATTAATAAACTAACTCCACGTTGGTGATTTATCTTTGCTGCAGAAAGTACATTTATTCTAAAACGTACATAAATTATTTGATTAATGACGAAGAATATTTATATGCGCTCTCTTAAAATAGAAAATTAATCTTGGTATTAAAACTTCGTGTCTTTAAGTATAAAATCATAAATATCTTTGGAAATAAATGCACAGTGAGAAAAAAAGAACATTAATAGTTTGCATATAGAAGACAAAATCGTCTGCCGAAACGCTGAAAAGAATTTTACTTTGTTTTCTGATATTATCTTGCTTGCTGAAATTCAGTTTTATTTTTAGAATTATTATAAAAGTCATGGAATTGGTTTTTGTGTATTTTCAGTCCATTAAAGCTGTTGATTTGCTAAAGGATTTAAAAAGCAACACAATATAAGTAAATTGTTAATTAGAAAGCAGTGCTAAAAAGAAAAAAGTTTGATATTTCTTCAACTTGCTTTGGTTACATATAATTCATTTTCAGAATTAACAGATTTTATGAAAACCTTACTTTAAGATTTTGAATGTCAAAATCAACAATCAGCTTGCTTCAAATGACATTACTAACTTGTATTTTTTACCATTTAACCTTTTAAGCGTTTGAGCCGTATTTTTCCGTTCCTCATGTGGAGTTCAAAAGTAGAAGATTTATGTTAATGCATATAATTTCTTAAATTATCTTAGATAAAATGTACTTAAGATTTCAGAGACTTGATTAAACGGAATAAAGATTCAATTATTCACTTTTAAAAATAATTTTTAAGACTTTTAAACTATTATATCATTATAGCTAACCACTTATATGGTTAACATAATTCTTTAAGGTACTCAACGCACATGCGCGGAAGGGCAGCCTTAGCCCTGTAGCGACCGAATTTGAAAACTGTATTCATGGGAGAGTAGGGATACTTGATCATATATGATACTTGAGCCACCCCTTTTTTCTCTACAGCAGGTTTATTTGTTTTCTTCAGTTGACAACATTTAAACACATTTATAGTTATACATGTGGGAAAGTAATTAAGCCCATTTAGTAAGCCACCGTAACGGTAGATGGCAGCACGAATCAATGAGTGTGTGCCGTAAGTTTTACTCAAGAGAACGAGAACGCGTAGCAACTTCCACGGGTCGTCTCAGAGGGATTGACGGTTTCGACAGAGAAGGTGGTAAGTTCGCTCGCGCGGTAGGTGTTTTCCGCCTTAGGGCGCGGCCCATGGACTTTTTTGCCCTTTGTTCCCTCTCTGGGCTGAAGTCTGGTAATAACTGTTATTAAATGGCATAAAACTCTTTCCTTAAACTTTCACCAATATTTAATCATTTCTTTGTAACTATTTGTAAATATTATGTTAATGTGTAATAAAGTAAATTATTTTTTAACCCGAGCTTTTTTTCCTAAATTCATACCCCTACCATCCCCCCGAGCCTTTAACCCCCCCCCCCCCCAATCCTACAAAAGTAGTTGCTCAAGCCGGGAATTTTTTTCCATGCAACACGTATTCCTATCTACATATGTGAATAAGAAATCAAGTAACGTAATGCTATTTTGAAAGTGCCATGAACAACAGAAGATTTTTTACTCTCTGAAGTAAATTATATATTTTTTGGTATTCAGATTTTGTTTTCAAGCTGTAATAGTATTCTTATTTGAAATAATTATAATTTCAGGTACGTTTTAAGTTTAAAATATTTTAAACATCTACAGGTTTTATTTAGTTATAGTTTGGTGAAAAGAAATGGTGGTAGTGGGGATACTTGTGACACTGAGACTGGGGATAAATGAGCCATGGCTCAACTATCCCTACTGGGAAATTAGTGTTCATTAACTTTGTTATTTAGAGCATTTCAGTAGTTTATTTTTACAAAATTTTCTATGTTTAAGATATATCTGAGTAGTATGCTTTCAAAAAAAATAATATTGTAGAAAAAAGCTCGTTTGTCACTGATAGGTCAGGTAGGGAGCAATCAAGTGTGTCTATTGAAAATTCCCAAATTTCTTCAGATTTTACTCCTCATGAAGATGTCAACATAATTCAGAATATTGTAATTAATTTTTCTTTTTCAAGTCATAAGTCTATAAATTCTCCTATTCCTGGGACCTCAACTTGTGAAACAGCTGTTTCTCCAGAGGTTGTGCAAATTCTCCTATTTCTGGGACCTCAACTAGTGAAACAGCTGTTTCTCCAGAGGTTGTGCAAATTCTCCTATTTCTCGGACCTCAACTAGTGAAACAGCTGTTTCTCCAGAGGTTGTGCAAATTCTCCTATTTCTGGGACCTCAACTATTGAAACAGCTGTTTCTCCAGAGGTTGTGCAAATTCTGCAATTTCTGGGACCTCAAATAG